>JAUTYZ010264998.1:0-10169 GCA_032273725.1 Panulirus interruptus
TTAGAAAAATACATGTATTGCATAACAAGAGGTTTACAGTTTTTGATGGAGTGTTTGTGTGTAGTTTACTTTTTTGAGGTACTATTTTCTTTTTTTTAACAAAATGCTGGAAAATTTGTACGATACAGTACATCTTCAAATGACCTGCTTAATATTCTTCTTGGTAAATATTGTCACATTCTAGTTCTTTCATTTAGAAATGGCCAAAAAGCATGGATACTCTCAGAGATTAACTTTTTGATTTTACTTGGACTTAAAGTGCAAATATTGCGCAATTATTATCAGATCCCTGTTTTTTTCCGACAGGACTTCTTCACAGAAGATTTATGGTCCCAGTTAAACCCTAAATGGAGAGATGTCTTGGAGTTATTAACTCCAATTGAACTAGCAAATTTCCTATCTTCTGGTACACCTTTAAAGTAAGTGACAGAGAAACAGTTTTACTAAAATAATTTATGGTATATGAGGAATATGTTAGAAGATAGTTACCATATGGGAATTCCAGACAGATTTACATTTTTGAAATTTCATTAATTATATTGTAATTACCAATTAAAATTATCTCCATTGAAAATAGCAGCATTAACAGAAAAAGCTATATCCCTTCCTCTTTTTTTTCATTTTCTCATTGATGTTCCAGTTTTTGGTTTAGCTTAAACTATCACTACTCATTTCTCTTTCTATCTCTCTTTGTGGCAAATTCGTATCATAGGTATTCTCCTTCAGGTATTTACATTTTCCGTTTTTATATAATTTATTATTCCACACTCTTGAAACTTCATACTCTTATCCTTTTATGAACCTAGACTACTTTACCTGATTGGGGAAGTACCGTTAATCACTTTTATGCATTTGGTTCTTCACTACTTATAGTGTAGGCAGAATTCATCTGCTTCATTCGGCAACAGCATGACTGAAATTCAGATTCTTCATCTTTTGAACATTTCTGTAACATCTCTGATTCTGCAAAATGTATTGGTGCTAGTGACTATGATGTTTGAGATACAGCAGTAGAGGTTATTCCACAGATTTACAGATGACAAACATTGTTTCATTTTTAGTAGATATGTAAAGTAATGGAGCCCATAGCATGCACTGGACATTAGGCATGTATAATTAAATAATTCCATTACATCACACAGATAACATAAGAAGTCTGTTAATGCATAATGAATTTTGGAAAGTGTGTGAAAAAAGAAAGTTAAGAGAGAATATGGACAAAAATAAGGCAATGAGGTCCAGCAGAGGGCTGAGATAAGATGGTTTGAGTGTAACTTTGAATGGGAAGGACTTGAGGAATGGATGTGGCAGCAGATGGAGGAGGGGGCTAAGGTTGTGGGTGCATTATGCAGCATTTGGAAGTTGAGGCTTTTGTCTACAAAGGCAAAGATTGAATTTCTTAAATATAGTGGTTGTACATGTGTAAGTCTTGGGCTTTGAATGTAAAAGAAAGGAAGAGGGTAGATGTGTTGGAAATAAAATTCTTGAGGATAATGTGTTGTGTGAGATGGGGAGGGCTTTGAAGTTAAGAGAAAATGCACGGTTAAGTTACATAAAACAAAGAAAAAGACAAGTTAGATGAATAAAACTTAAGAAAGCTTGACCTTACTTTCACCATAAACCAGAATTCACCTCTTTTTCAGAGTTATATTACAAATATTACAAATACAATACATCAGTATTTATGTCATTTGCTCTTTTTCAGTACCCAATACTATATTATTCTCTCACATTATAGGCAGAAGTATGTGTGGCCTCTTTCACTGCAGGCCCTCCGAACAACTGCATTTACATATGCACTACCAAGAAAGTCTGTGTCATCAGTAGATCCCTTCTTGAGCTACTTCAACCAGCAGATACAGAAGGTAGAACCACTTTCAGATACTGCACAGAGCTTTAAAATAAGGTGTTGTGATGACAGAAATACCATGAAAGATAATGATGATGTGAGAAAAGCTGAGGATATTAAATCACATAAAACAGATAGTATGGATTTCTCCAGATTATCCAGTGTTACCATTAAAGAGAATATTGAATCAGATATACCAACAAAACATACTGAGGAGTTATCGACAAAGCAAGGTGAAGTCAGTGGTAGTGTGATGGAGGTAGATAAAAAATGTAAAGATTCAGTAAATTGTGATGTAATGCAAAACATGAATTATAGAGAAATTCCAAAGGGAAGGGAAACTGAGACACACAACAGTATGAGTAAATGTGAGGAAAATTTAGATTCTTTAAGACAGTTATGTGAACAGCAAAAGGCCTTTAAGGCATGCATAGACACAAAGGATACAAGGAATTTAATTCATCCCATCCAACAAATGTCTGTAACATGGGGTGATGCAGCTTCTGAATTAAGTGCAGGTAAGAGTTTTAGTATTATAAGAATATGAACTTTTTCATTCAATTTTCTCTTTTAATAACACTGTTGCTCTGTAGGCACATACACCTCTCTGCAGCATATATGAGTACAGTATTAGTTGAATGTTATTTATATGTTGTATTCCTGGGAAATATTTTCATACCATACAGAAAGATTTAACTAAGACAAGACAAGACAAGAAACAAACCTACAACAGAAATTGAATGTCCGTACTTGCAAGCTGACATAGATAACTGATGAACTGAACTCACAGGAGGCAAATGAATTTTAATAGTGATAAATGCAAACTTTTACACAATGGCAAAAAAAGCAAAAAGAAAAGCTACAGAATGCATTCTCTTGATGTACAAAACATAAATTAGGAAAGACTTGGGTGTATTAACCTTCATATCTTCTCTCTTACATGACTACTATCAACAACTTCTTTCCCATTACCATCCTTCTAGGTCATCACCCCCTGATACCTAAATTCATTTAATAGCCTTTTATTCTTTTCCATGCAAACCCGTATTACATTCACACAACCTAGTCATATATCTTAAAAACAGAATTATGCACCTTTATTTACTTCCAATATTTACTTCACACAGCAAAAGTGACCCACCATTCTGTCCACCTCTTCATGTGAATCATCTATTGCAGTGTTTTTCTGCTGGGATTTCCCAGAACTCAAGGGCTCCGGGAGCATCCTTCAAAGGTTCCATGAAGTTTTGTGGTAAATAAAAAGGAAAAACTTATGAAAGCCTACTAATTCATAATTTGTAAATCTAACTCTTGTAATTTGAGCTCAGCTAATGTTTCCCACAAAATTGCTTATGAGGCTATAGCATTTTGTCTTACAAAAGAAGTGTAAAGAATGGATGGAGAAGATCAGGATTCCAGAAAAAGTTACTTTTTGCTTACAGGGTTCCTCAACCAAGAAAGGGATGAAAAACACTAATCTAACATTACAGTAACAGTAATTGGTGGCTTTTCATCTTTACACCACAAATGTATTGAATATTTAGCTTTTCATTGACAGAAATGCACAGATGTATGGTGTATAATGCCTGCCATCCAGGTTTCATTTATGATTGAAATGATTGTACATTTTTTAAAATTGTGACAAAGCATAAAGTATTCATTTATTAAGATCATACTTTTCATTACTGTAAGTTATTTTAAAATTCGCTTCAGCGGCAGGGCAACATAAGCTGCTTCAACATGTCTTCCGTCGACATCTTAAACCCAAGAAGCAACACGAGATTGCACGCCTGGCTTTGATAGCTGGACAGGTGGCTCGAGGTGCCTGTGATGGTGTCATGATAGATGTAGGCTCTGGTCAGGGCCATCTTTCAAGACTCCTGGCATATGGACATAATGTGAGAGTTGTTTGTTTGGAAGCACAGGATGAATTTATCAGTGGTGCAAAGTGAGTAATATCTATCTTGTTAACACCATATATTTTGTAAAGTCCTGAACTGTTATCCCATGTGGTAGCACCCTCAAGGAAATAGAGAGCTTGTTTGAAAATAAGGTGAGGTTATCTCATTATACACTGCAAATTTTTATCACCATAATAATGTGTTAAGAATATGCCTTGTGTACGATGGATCAAAGATCTTCAGGTGTGATTTTTATTTTCCAGAAAGTTTGACAACCAGTTAGAAATGGCTGTGGAAAAGATGAAACGAAGGCAGTCATCATTACCTGCTCTACCACCAGCCCCTCGACATACTGTTTGCCTTTTGGAACCTCACATGAATCCCCAGACATTTAGAGAGGTTCATTCTTTGCTGTGTATTTATAGCCCTAGTATTCCAGATATTGATATATATAAAACCCCAGGACCACTTTTATGGGGATTTTGCAGCTTTGATGCAGCAGTACAATCAGAACTAGGTAAATGATGGAATCCTTTTGAGTAAGAAGTCCTTCAAAGAGATTATACTCCCTTTCGTCAACTGACAACAATGCAGCATTGCTAAAGGTGATTTTTCACTTGCAGTGTAACCACAAGCATGTGGAGTGTGGTAACACTTAGTATCGTAATCTCATCAAAGACTGTTGTATTCACTGAATTTTACATAAGCATCTGACTCAGGGAACCAAAGGAAATAATCTGTGGAAAACTGTTGTGAAAATTGGCCCATCATTACAATCCCATGCTTTTGTCAAATGCAACATGCAGACTATGCATGGGCTATATTTTTTGTATAAAGATAGTTTGATTTTTTTTCAAAGAATGAACAGTTCTTTGTTACAAGAGTATACACCAGATACCCACAAATTGTTGTTCATTAATACAAATAGTGTATATTTAAATTAGAGATATTGTAATATATTAGAAAATATGAGGTTGTAACTAGAAATATTAAGCTAGACTAGTGTTCAAACCCAAACAATAGAGAAGATGAAAGTCAGCCTTTCCAGACTGTACAGTTGTCAGGGAATTACTACAGAACTAATCAAAACATTTTACTCCTATTTAGAGTTCATAACACAATAGCATTCCTACTGCCAATCCTGCTTTCATTGCAGTATTTAGCAGGTCAAATTATTACATTAGCTTGTAGACCTTTGTTGCAAATATCTTGCAGTTTAACCACTAAACATCACCTAAGTGCCTAGCTAGCTAATTACCGAAAGGAGTCAAGGAATAACCTCCTCAATATGTAGACTAAAAAATCTCTACTCTAAATATCAAAGTACTGTAATCTAGCTGAGGCTTATCATGGGGCTGGTTGAAGCTGTGAGGTGTACTGTAAGTAAACATGAAAAGATAATGGGTCAGGTGCAAACAATGATTAGCAACTTTATGTGAGATGGGTATAGATATGGATGAATGAACAAAGAGTTGTATTTATCATCGGTTTTGGGAAGGTCATCTCATAGCGAGCAGGTTCCAGAAGTGGGATATAAGGCATATAACTTCATGGATTGGGCAGATTAATGATTTTAACATTTACAATGAGTAGATAATGTCACAAGATTCATGTAATGCAGGTGGTCACGAAAGCTTGGCCTGAGTTGGAATCCAGAGGAGCAGTATGTGGACTTCTTGGGTTACATACTTGTGGAAACTTGGCACCAACCATGCTGAGGATCTTCACCAACATGTCAACATGCCGTGCAGTTGTTTCTGTTGGTTGCTGTTACATGAAGTTGGACACAATGAGGTAAACTGGTTCAGCATTATCAGTGGTCTTATATCCCTAACCTGAGGTTACTATTTAAAAAAATAAGGGAATTCAACTTGTTTTTCCAAAACAGTAATAAGAAAAGGGAAGGTTAAGTAAATTTTCTAAAGAAAACTTGAAAAGACATTTGGAAGTAGATACAGTGAGGCAGCTCATTGTGACGTAGGACATGAATGGATGAACAGGATACAGAGTCGTGGGAGGTATCGGGTCCCAAATGAAAATAACGTTGTATGAAAAGAATATATGGAAAATGAGCACCAGCAGGTATGAAGTTTGCAAATGTTTATTTTCAGTATCATAGTGTCCATAAATACACATGCTATAGGCATAGGAAATTATGTAGACAAGACAAAAGTATAATTGGTATATTAGTGATTAGAAAGAATATATCTGGTAGTGTTGTTTGGAATTAAGCCTGTAAAAGAGTCTGCTGGGGACTTATTAGATCATTTGATAATATAGAGGTTAGCCTTTTATATAAAGTAAGGTGGTAAAGACTATACATGTCAATGAAAAAAAATGGATAAAAGTTGAAAAGTGAAGCAGGTTGCTGTATTGTAGGCATGCCACAATATATTAAAATGTTATGTACTATTCAAATACTGTATATTTAATGTAACATACATTTATTTGATTTTAATACATATGTTATAACAAATATATGGTTAAAAGAAAATTTCTTCAAATATAAATATATTTCATAGCAATGAAACAGAATACCCTGGTTATCCGATGAGCAAGTTTGTCCAGTCTTTGCCGGGCAACACATTGAGCTATGAGGCACGAGAAGTTGCTTGTCATGCTATAGAAATGTACACCAAGCGTCTCCAGCTGGGAGCAGATAACCTGAAGGTATTAGAGACTTAGATTTGATATTCAATTTTTGTACTTATTTCTAATAATGAGGACAATTTTGATTACAGTGTATAAGTTTTCCTCTTATTCCAATATTATTTTCTCAATTTCTTATGAATCAGCCATTATCATGACTTAATTTTCATTAACGTTTAACTTATATTCAAAATTTTGCCTAAAATTCAATTATTATCTATAGTAGTTGTATTCATCCTATCAGTTGGATGATCCTTGCAAAGAACCTCTAAATTTAAATGGTTCAGGCTTGAAATTTACTTAATACATATGCACGATATTAAGGTATTGATAATGATAATTTTTCTCAGGTTCACTGTTACCGGGCATGCCTTGAGGAGATAATTATTAAGCACTGGCCACAACACCGCCATGCTGGGCTTCGTTCCGTCAGTCATGCTCATGAGATGGACTTTGCACAGTAAATATATTATCACCTTTGGAAAGCATTTTATGGAAATTATATAGATTTGGATCCTGTTATGTCCCTAGCAGCATCCTCTAGATTCTGTGATAAATGTTATTGTTTCTGTTGGTTTGAGAGGATTAAAATGGTTTCTTTATATGCGTTGCGGTGTTTGCTTAAGATAGTGCATGACTAAAGTACAAGGGGTCTTGTATAATTTGGAGGTTATGTTTTTTAAAAGGGTGACCCTTAAGTGAAATGGCTCTAAGTGAATCCATTTTTTTCCATTAGAATCCTTGCAGAAAGGCTAATCACATTCGTTAGGAGATGACTCAGAAATAATGTCTATGATAAAAGACAAAATGAATTGATATCGGCACAGTATAGTACAGGTACATATATAAAAGTTATTTTAATGTAATATACAGTATAAAAACACAAGTACTTACCAGATATAGTCGCGAATCTTGTATTTACAGTACTGTAGAAGTGGGTTAAGGTGGAGCGGCAATGTCCACTGCTAGAGTCTAAGATCTCAAAGAAATTATTCGAACAGCAGTTTAGAATGAATCAGTCATATGAGAAGCTTACTATTTATTAGAGTAATGTCGCAAACATAGAAATATCCATTTTAGCAGTTAAAGTATCAGCTTATTTTATCAAAGAATACTCTGGATCAGGAAATCCTGTTTGTCAGAAGTTCCTCAGTGAGACAGTACTCCTATTCATTCAATGAAATAATACAGCCTTGCCAAAGGTAATTTTTCGCTTGTGGTGTAATCACTTCTTTTTTCATACTTGATCGCCGTTTCCTGAATTAGTCTCTCATATTTCACATACCTCAACTGCCTGATGCTAACTAGGAGGAATACTGTTTGTTAATAACTAAAACAGTCATGAAATTTAAATTCAGAATACTCCTCTGTATCCTTGATATCAAATCAGCTTTGAGATTAGTTATATATTATGAACAAGGTACTCATTAGCATCTCGTGATTTTCAAATTAAAACTTTGTTGCTGTTAGAGATAGTGTTACAATAAATCAAATCTTAATGTTGGAAAAATTAGGATGCATTACTTAAGTTACTGTAAATTATCCAAAATTAGAGGAGTTAAATCTATGTTATTTGTAGCACACCTTACCCAAGTATTTCACAATTATGTGCAATTACTTTGCCATTTCTCTGATAATACCTTACCAAACTTTCTCAGTTATCTGTGATTGTTGTGCCACTTCTGTCATTAGCATTGTATCACTAACAGACATTACTATCACTTCTGATTCTCTTCCATCATTCTAGAATTTAGGGGATATCTTGGTAAGTTTTAGGGGAGATTTAGCATGCTCCACCTGAAGTAAAAATGGTGAAGTGCATGAATAATGTGGTTTTATTGGTAGGTTACAATTTTCTTTCATACTCACCAGAAAATATTTGAATGGCTGGTTTTGGTGACATTGATTCAGATCAAAGAAAATGTTTGAGTGCCTGGGTATAAATGATGAATATCAATAGCAGCATTACAGAATTTTTTCCACCAAACATGTCATGAACAGGGAACTCCCGAATTAACATCTACAGATTTAATTTATTTAGAACTGTGCTGGTATCTTGAGGCTTGTACCCACCATGTCCTTTATAGAAAAGCTGTTCCCCATTTTTTTATCAGGTATTGTATGCAAGCTGTTTCTCGACTACAAGACATCAAATTACCAGAGGAGGACCTCAGAAGTGAGCAGACAAAGCATAACCTTAGCAAGTGGATGCAGGTCAGAAACCTATTGGCTTTGCATAACTTTAAATAGTGAATAATCTAAAAGCCTTATATCATAGACTGCTTTTGAAATTAAATGGTGATATTATGGTTTATGTTTTAATTCAATAATATTTCTAATGGTATGGTTTATTACTGTACTGCAGACTCTTTTATCTTAGGGTAATTAAAAGAGCTAAGGTAAAACACATGGCAGTAGTCAGGTATGTTCGAGTAAAAGGATTATGTTAACACTTGAATATTCATAAAAAGGTAATCTTTTTCACATATTCCCAATTTACATCCATTCATTGAATAATTGATAAAAGAGTTTGGTATTTTATCATACACACAGTTAGGTCACCTGTGCATGTTTTCTTGTAATAGCTCAGTAATCATAGCAATTTTACCAAAGAATGGCTGGCATTCTCAATGAATAAGGAGATTTCTCTTCAGAGGACATGGCTGATACAGATCTTGAGGGTACAAATGAGATTTATTTTTCAATTTTGTCCATAGCTTAAGCAAAAACATTCCCCAATCATGGCAATCATGGCTATCACGGATGAAAGGAAAAATGAGGAATATGACAAAAATATGAAGATATTAATATTCCTAAATGTGTAAAAGTTATACGAAAGGGGAAATTCAAAATGAAGAGAATTTTACAGCTTTACAGTTTGAAGAAAGTCAGTCAGTCCTTGTGTGGATGGTCTTCACACAGAAACTTTGGAAAGCAAGTGCCATTTGCATGCCATGGTGTCCAAGACTTAGTGGTTGGAACACACACACACACATTTTACCAAATCAGTGGCCGAAATAGTACTTAAACTTGCTTACGAGCCAAAAGAACCCAATGGGCCCATATTCATCTTGCTTGTTATTGTTCATTTCTTGGATCTTTATAAACAATATTCTCTCTGCATTAGTGCAAAAGTATATCACTCAATTTCAGGTTATTTTGTAACAGTTTTGAAATTATTAAATGTAATACTAATGATATGGCTGACTTCAATATTGTTTGACCCACAGGTGGTCATATACTACTCTCTCAGATTGTTGCTGGCACCCGTGGTGGAGTCTGTAGTGCTTCTTGACCGATTACTCTTTCTGTATGAAAAAGGTAAGTTCTTTCTTCCTCAAAGCTTATTGTACGACTTTGATATAAATGTGTCAGGAAATCTGATGTATCCTACAAAGTATATCTATTTATCTACCTCTCTTTATATATTTTTACCTCCCTGCCCAAGGATTCCCATCTGTGGGGTTCCTGCAGATCTCCACTGAGTGGGACCACAGGTCAAGAAATGTGGTGTATGTTTGCATCTTTATGGGGTAAAAACAACACAACTGAGAAGTAAGAGTTCAGTGTCTTTAGTGTGAAAATAGCATCTTGGGCATGAGGGATCATGTGATATGCTGAATTAGAGTTTGTAGTGCTAGATGGTATTCAGAATGCAGATGGGAAAGGATAACTCCTACATGTGTGGGGAATGTGGTGTAGCGGTTAGCGTTCCTGACTGTGACGCATTCACGGGCCGCCCAGGATCGAGCGCATAGGTTCGAATCCTG
>JAUTYZ010265329.1:0-10166 GCA_032273725.1 Panulirus interruptus
AACTCGCCTGTAAGTATGGACTCCTACCTGAATATGTTTGCAGATGATGTAAAGGTCTAGAGGAGAATGAAAACCGAGTGGGATTGCATCCAATTCCAAGGGGACCTAAACAGACTCCAGAGTTGGTCTGGTACATGGTTGATGAAACTCAACCCGAGCAAATGTAAAGTAATGAGGATGGGACAGAGTGAAAGAAGCCTCAAGATGATTATCATCTAGCAGGACATAAGCTTCAGAGTTCTGTGTGAGAAGGACTTTGGGGTCGACATTGTCCCTAACCTGTCCCCATAAGGAGAACAGTTAAAGAGACAAACTGCACGCTAACAAATATTAGTTTTCAAGTATATGAGTAAGGAAATATCCAGCAAGCTGTTCATATCCAGATCGGAAGAGTGAAGAGTGAGGGGTGACATTATCACAACTCTTGAGTTTTCAAAAGAGCCTGATGACGTAGATAGTACAAGTTCTTCGAGAGATGTAACGATAGAATAACAAGAGGGCATAAACATGAAATCGTGTAAACACTTGTTAAAAAAGATGTAAAGAAATACTTTAATAATATAAGAGTGGTGTACGAATGGAACAGAATGACTGAAGACGGTTAATATAGACGGCATACATAGATTATAGAAATTGTATGATAGCTGAGAATGTTCTAGAGATGGGGGCCCCACGAGTGCAAAACTCCCTCCCCGTGCAGTACATACAGGTGATTACATGAAGGTAATTACATGCGCAACTTTCAGTACTTGTGTCAGCCAAGGCCTGGAACAAACATACGCAACTTTAAACAAGAAAAACTTAAAGTTGTTTGTAAAGCAATAAACGAAAACTGGGCATGAGTTTGTGGAGGACTTAACCCATGTTTTTTAGCGAGGAGAAACACACCACTTATTTCTTTCAGTGAGGGAGCCCATGCGTCAGATTACCACACGCTGGACACGGGTCAGGCGGTAATGTCAGCAGGACCTGCATGCACCTGATCCATCACAGGAAGCTGGGAACGGAGTTAATGATGACAGAGAGAGAGAGAGAGAGAGAGAAATCTATTCAACCTCTTCATTTTTTTTTTGTACTCTATTTTTCTTTCATCTGAGATGGCCTGGATTAGGTATGTTTCTGCTTAAGCCACACTGGAGAAAAAAGGCAAATACACCAAATAACATCTTACAAATTACTAACACCAAACTACATTTCAAATTTAAGGATACACTAAACATAAATATCTTTTTTTAGAATCTAAATAGGCAAATCTTCTGAAGAGATAGAGTTCTAAAAAGAGCCAATATGCTAACCCTTCGACGAAGCCCTTCTGTCTCAGGAGGTCCTGGATTTGGAGCGAGCTGAAAGGAAAAATAGTTTTGAGATTACATAAGATGAGCATTTCAATAAATATTTCTCACTCTATACAAACATCTATCCATCCATTCCTCTATCTAAAAACTGTTTCATTCATGTATTTGCTGCAAAAAACACTTACCCCAAATACTGCCTCAGGATGTTTGGCATGGAAGAGGCAGTAGTATTTCCGATGTCCATTAAGTGAAATGACAGTACCAAGAGTATTCTTTGGATTAATGTTAAGGTCACGAGGTTCAGGAAGCCCTAAGACCAATATGCGCTTGTACCATTCCATAGCTGATGCTCGCTCAACATTTAAAAATGCAAACATCAGGGTCTTGTTTCTGAAATACAATTAAAAAATCATTCTCCTCATTAAAGCCTTTAAATATACTGAAAGAAGCATAAAATATTACTGCTTTCTTCATAAGATTCAGCTTATTTCATTTCATGTATAATGGTTCATATATCATTATTATTTTACAACCCCAGGACCCCTTAAATGGGACTCCTACTCCTTTGAGGTTGCATTCCACACCAATGCAGGGATATGATGGACTCTACTGAAGTGAGGTCCTCAATGAGACTAAACTCCTTTCCTTCCACTGACAAAGATACAGCCTTGTGGCTGCCAAAGGTGACTTCTTGCTCACAGTGTTACCACTTGCAGGCACATTCTGATAACATCAGTATATGAATATATAAGTCTGGTGGCAGACTTGAGTGAGAAACTGCATTAGTTGGTACTTGTGTTTTGAAGAGTTTCTGAAAGAAGGATGTTGAGAGTTAATGTGAACAAGAATAAAGTAATGAGGTTTAACAAGGGAGAGAAACAGGTCATTTAAGAATGAGCTGAAAAAGATTGAACCTGGAGGAAGTAGGGTGTTTTAATACCTAGAAATGGACATGGCAACAGATGGAACTAGGAGAGGTGAAACGGGTGAGGGGACAAAGATCATGGTTATATTTAGGGTAGCGTGTAAACACAGGTCCCTGTCTGTGAAGGCAAATATGAGTATGTTTGATGGTACAGTAGTTCTGACGGTGCTGTATGAATGTGAAGTATGGGCCTATATGAAAAACTAAGGAAGGTAGATGTTTTGGAAATTACATGCCTGAGGACAATGTGTGATTTGAGGAAGGTTGATTAAGAAATGATAAGGTAAGAGAGAGATGTGGAAGTAAGAAGAGTATGGTCAGAAGAACTGAAGAGGGTGTGCTGAAATGGTTAGGACATATGGAGGATGAATGAAGAGAGACTAACTAAGATGGAAGGATAAGTGTGAAAGGTTCATTAAGTTATCAGGGCCTGAACATGCAAGGGGTTCAGCAAATTAGAGTGAAGTGGTATACAGGGTTTGACATGCTTTCCATGGGCTGAATTAATGCATATGAAGTGGTCTGGGGAAAGCATGGAAAGATCTGTGGGTTTGGCTGTGGATAAAAAGGCAATGCTTTCTTTGTATTATGCATTAGAGCCAGAGAGTGAAAAATGCAAATTCTCTTCAAATCTGTTATTACAAAAATTTAGTGTCGCTCTACAAATTTCTACCCTAATTTTTGAATGTTGCTACCATGAAATGTTGCGATGTGTATCACCATTCTGCAGGGATCTTCCATACTGTATAATGCACCAAAACCGAAGCACCCCTACCCACAGAAACCCTACAGATCTTTCCATGGTTTCCCCTAAGTGCTTCATATGCTCTGGTTGTTGAGCCCATTGACAGCACATTGCCCCTTGCATACCACATCACTTCAACTTGCTCTACTCCACATGTGCCTTCAAGCCCCAGTCAGACAAAGCATCTTACATCCCATCCTTCCATGTCCTCCAAGCTTTCCCTCTTCTCCTTGTTCCCTCCACTTCCATCATTTATACCCTTTTATTGAGCTTTCCTCACTCATCCTCTTCATATGTTCAAACCAATTTAGCACACCCTATTCAGCTTTCTACTAAATACTCTCCTTCTTACCACAACTCTTTCTTACTGTATCATTTCTTATTCAATCAACCCTCCTCACACCACATGCTATCCTCAGACATTAAATTTTACAACACATCCATCCTTTTCCATACTTTTTTTTACCAAGAACCCATGCCTTGCATTCATACAACACTCTTGGGAACTATACCATCAAATATAATCTTCTTTGCCATCCTTCTCAAATCCCTCCTCGTATCTCATATAAGCCTCCTTTCCAAGCTCATCCATTTTCACCACCCTTTACCTAACCATATAATTTCCTCTTATTCTTTTCTAAAGCCTCTACAAACTTTCACCCTAACCTCCACCAAGATGTGATCAAACATTCTACAAGCTGTGCCTCTCAGAATATTTACATCTAAAAGCCCCTCTTTAGGATATAATCCAATTATGACCACTCCATCAACTTCACTCACTCATCATACTTACGTGTGTCCCTCAATTCAATCTAGGTGTTCCAAGACATGAGTCCTTTTTTAGCACATAACTCTACAATATGTTCACCATTTTCATTCAATATGGGGATATAACTGGAATCTGCCTGCCCAAGGTTACATTGTGAGTGCAAAGTCACTTTTGGCGAGGCTGTATCATCAGGACTAAGTCTCATCAAAGAACTTCTCACTCAAAAGGAATCATTTCCCTGCAGATGAAGGTGTGGGAGAAGTGATTTTTCTTTATCATCTGCCAAAGTTGGGTACTGATGGTTTGTGGTTTATCTGCCAAAGTTGGGTACTAATGGTTTGTGGTTTATTTGCCAAAGTTGGGTGCTGATGATTTGTGGTTTATCTGCCAAAGTTGGGTGCTGATGGTTTTGTGGTTTATCATGCTAAGAAAGGAGCGCAGTTTGCTGTCTGCTTTTTAGTGATTAGGCTAGTGATGATGTTGTTTAGAGTTTAGAATCATTCATTGGTCTCTAAAGATGGTGAGTGGTTGTGTCTGAGCATGATTCTTTGATTTGCGAGGTTTGCAACTTGTGGGAAGAAGTTTGTATTATACTAATTCTATGTCATTGTGGGATGTGCTTTTTTGCCGGCTTGGTTGACAGTGCTGTTGAAAAATGATATGGTAAGGGCTATGAATAGCTTCCTCTTTGCTAAACTTTTCATTTAATTTTCTGGTTCCTTAATAGCCAATAAGTTTAATTTCTAATAACACAAACATTCAGTAATGAAACAGTTATAGTCTTACTTCCTGTATGGCCAACAAGCTTTATGGAATTTTGGCATAAGCTTAGATTTGCTCTCTGAGTCACACAGCATCACAACTGTACGGCAGCCTGGCTTCAACATGCGAATAAGACCATTATATGTCTCTCCACGTAGCTCATGCACTCGAAGCTGTGGCTGAGGTGCCACTTTCCCATTCTGGTCCACAAAAGTTGATTCAGAATTAGCCACACGTTCTTCTTCAAGTTTCCTGCAAAACAAGAACATGTCTCATTAAATGCTGGTTTTCAATCCCGAAAAACTCTTTCTCCAAAGCGGTGTCCTGCAAGCACAAGGGATTTTCTAGGAGATTCTCAAGGAAGATCTGGGTTAGGGCCTTCTCATCTTCAATTTTTCTAGTGAGAAAGTGATGGCCTCCCCCAATCTTCTCTATCAACTGAACCAAGGCTGTGGCAGCTCACTTATTTTGGGCACGCCTTTGGCCAGTCAGACACTGCCACAGAGATGAGGTCACTGATCATCTTCTGGTTGCCTGACAGCTCAGAATTCACACACCATGGGTGTCAACCCAAAAGCAGTGACAGTTGGCAGAAATTCTTTTTGAAAAGAGAGGGAAAGTTAAAGAATGGTAAGAAAACCAGGACAAAAGCTCTTAGGACGATGTCTTGGAGATAAAAGGTTTTCCAATTTTCAAGACCTGCATTTCTCTCCTTTGCAGTCTGTCCCGTAAGCATGAGAAAATACCCATATGAAAGATGAGGGTTACAAGAAAAACATTCAGGAAGAAGAAAAAGCCCAGAAATGAAAATATAAACCTTCAATGAAGATTCAGATCCAGGAGTAACACTGAAGATGATACTTTTCTCACAATGTCTCTCTTTAACTAGTTCAGTAATAAGGGATAAAAAATATCTCTTTTTACCCGATTCACTTCACAGAGACAATGTGAAAGATATATAAACAAACATAAACACAACATTCATCTCTATGTTCAAAAATTTTGTTCCCTAAATTTGGAATGTTTCTTGCCACCTGAAAAAAACAAACCTTATCCTTAACCCATTCTTTTCAATGGAACCTCCTGAACCGTTAATGAGGATCAATATTCCATTAACCTAGAGAATGATTTAATCAATCCTATCATTCCTAAGACTTTAAGGGGACACTTCTTAACCTTAAAGTCTTAAACACTCAAAAATTTAAACAACCTTTAGGGGAGGACAGCAAATAATGCCAAAGGACTCAGATTAGATGCAAACAAGGATTCAAGACCTAAAAATGATTCAGTAATATTCAGAAACCTGCATGCTGATCTTAAAATAATTCACATCAAAGAGAAAGATGCCTTCACAGCCCAACAAAAAGAGGAGTAAATCACATACTTGATCATGACATACACATTATTAGCACACTGAACATGGAAAAAAAGGTGAATGATACTGGTTTTTAGAGACTGCAGACTATCACTGTGCAAAGTCAAAAGTTACATCAGAAAATTACAAAATCATTTTCCAAAAGAGACCCTACTAAGTAATCAGATCTAGTGAATATGGTATTTCCTACATTAAAAGTATGCCTAGGTAAAGAAGGAAGATGTGCTGCCTTAACAACGTGAGCTATAAGAGACTACTCCCAAGACGAGTTATAAAAGGTTACATAAGCTAAATTTCACCTGCTTTAACAAATCTATCTTTAGTAATAACATAATTTGCAAAAATAATTCAAAGTTTCCAACAAAAACATATCACAATGAATCACCTGACACCCTCAAAGGAGCAGAGAAGCTGGAGTATACAGAGAGCAGTAGAAATCATAGTATGGAAGGCTAAAAAAAATATGAAAGCCGACACCCTTTATGGAGCAAAGAAGCTAGAGTATACAGCGATCAGCAGAAATTAATTTATGGAAAGCTGAAAAAATATAAAAGAATGGCAAATATATTACAAAGTGACCACGGAAAATTTCAGGTAGATTTAACTTGTATCAAATGATACTGAGTACATGGAATTTCCTGAAATCTATTCTCTTCCTCACTGGCATCAGCATCAAATCCATGCAGAGATCAGAGCCTGAAGGACCTAAAGCATCATCATCAATGTCTACACCAAAAAATTGGGAATAGCCAGAAAAACATGCCCTGAAGTAAAACAGAGCTACATATTCAGCCTAATCCCAAACAAATTAACCCAGTATAAAACACCAGTAATCACTGATTATGTAGACTGATCCTGAAGCATAAAATGCAAGTCAGGGTGAAGTAATATTAATGGGCCACTGAGCACTTATTAACATTTTGACCATGAATGACAACTAAAGTCGAAATATATAGCTGTCAAAAAATAGTTTGTACATGCCACACAGCTTGCTGACCCTCCAAGAAATGGCACCAGAGCCCCACAAAGTGCTGCTCCCACATGATTTCAACTTTTGTATTGCAGAGCAAACTGATGTGGAGGTCCTGCCACCCAGTGGTGCGGCCTTACAAGGCAAGACAAAAATATTCATTTCTATGGTTGCTATTTGGCTACCTAACAGAGATTGGCTACCTGAAGTAACTTGGGGTTCCCTGTACTGCAGCTTTCTTAACATCCAATATACACTCTAACATAAAGCACAGGCATTTGTATAACTTTAATAACCCCACTCACCACCACAATAAGAAAAAATTTCAACATATAATACTTTCAAATATATTCTGTAAGATTTCTAAGATCAATACTTCATCAAGCACTCTTCTCTTCACCAAGTTTTTATGAAAAATGTGATCTGGATATCACAAAAGTGACTTTCCGAGTATTTTAACTGGATGTCCAAGTAAAATCTGGCTGCTGCCACAACTAATATAATTCAGAATCAAGAGTAACATCACAACGTTAAGAGATGCTGAATGTATGCCATCTTTTTATGACTTACACTAAATAAGACATGATGTATCCTCCTGCTACAATGAACAGCACAGTTACCAGGATGGAGACGGCAGGAAGTATGTCATCTTGAGTCACATTATCTCTGAAAGTAAACAAAGATCATCAGTATCACTATATCAATCTGGGCTGAGACTTGAACAGTAGCTGATATGTAGTGCTGCAACACTTGGGTTATTCACATGCATAATTAAAAATATGTATCATATATAAAAGTTCTTTTCATATTAAAAACAAATCAATCTTTAGTCCTATTAAATGTTCTCTAAACAATGACACTCAACAAGACAAATGTAAAACTATATACTTTAAACAAGCAAAGGTAATGAAACATCGTTACTTATCACCCAATAATCAACATTCTAATATCAATTATTCTTAATAACTCCATCATATTACCTTCCATCTTCAATGCCTGAAAACTTTTGTGATTAAAATATGTATCATACAAGCATTACTTCCCAATGCCTAGTTCATCTTTATTATATGCTTCTGGGACTAGAAAAGACTATGGTCATACTAACTTATGCTCTACTTGGTGGTAGGAAAATCTCTATATAATGCATACTGAAATTACTGGAATCCCCTTGCGGCAGCCCATCTAAGTTTTACCAATCGTCATGATTGTTAATTTCAATGATCAAATGAGTTTTTATTATGTGATAAACGGTAACAATTACCCTTTTTCAGACTAAATAACACCTATCCACATCAAAGCACAGCCTGTTTATCACTGTTTCATTTGTCATAAGTTATCATATCATAATCAAGGTATCCTGCATACAAAAATATATAAGCATAGACAAACTCATTAATAAACAAGAGCCTCTTGCACTGCCCAATGTCCCATCAAGAGCTAAAATATTAGGAAAAAAAGGGTAATGAGTTCATAAAATTCCACAAAAATTGTATGTCTCAATACCTGTATTAGTCTACTACATATATATTCAAAATTTGAACTTTCTATCATTCAGCAATACCAAGTCACAGCCCTTAAAACAGTCGTCGGTTTTCCTAATTAATATGAAGATTTATATAACTATGGGTTCCACAGTCTAACCAGACTCTCATCTCCACAGGGATACTTATTCTATACATATGAAGTTTCTATAATGAACTGTTCTTGAGCTATTCTGCAAGGGTGGTGATATAATGTCCCACATACATTACCTGTAGTGGCAGGACATACAACGTTTAGGCTTAAACAAAGCACATACCACCAAAGTCATGTCATCTACAAAGATCAATAATTCATCTCCCATGTTCCAACATCCCCAGCACACTATAAACTCACCCATTACTCTAAGGCCCTTGCATTTACCAACTCATAATCAGATTAAACACCCATGGTGTCACCACACAACTCTGACAAAGATTCATATTCATCAGGAATCACTCACCTCCTCCCTTCGTACTTGCACACATGCCTTATACATGTGGTAAAAAATCTCACTGCATACTCCTAACATTTTCCACAAGGCATCTCTATCAACTGCATCACATGCTTTCTCCATGTGCAGCTATTTCCTATGCTAATTCCGAAAAACAAACACCTGGTTCACACATTCTATTTCTCTTGAAGCCACATCTCTTCTCTGAAATCAAATGTTTTGGGCATGCAACCTCTCAATCACCACTCCCCAATACACTTCACCAGGTATACTCAACAGAATTATATTTCCGTCATTTGAACATCAATTTTCATCCCTCTTGCCTTTATCTAAATTTTTCAAATTATATCATTATAACTTTAGACATGATTTTAGTAAAATCATACATACATTGCTTTTATTCACACCAACTGATTCATCAATAGATCTACATCATTCTGTGAACATTCAAACATATTTAGTGTATGTGTATTTACCTACCTCAAATAATCTTGCACAGAGACAAGTTTATTTATGATTCTCCAAACAATACCCTGAGCATGCTCATCAAACAATTCCTGAAATAAGATTAATACATATTACTAATAACCTTAAAATCATATATAAAGCTGATTTACCAATCCTCAACATATGAATCATTTTAACTACTATTATATTAGAACAAGTTTTATTATCATCAATCATTTCATCAATTCATTTTTTTCTCAAACGCTAGTTAACCGCTCATTAATAGTTTTTTTAACCCACAAAACATGGGTAAAAAGCATGCCCATCTACAGTATTGCCAGTTGAAAAGGTAAAATCGAGTACGCTGATCAGAAAGGGGAAAAAAAAAAGCACGAAAGGGATTAAAATAAGCTCCTCAGCTGCTTGCAGACCCGAGTCTTGATAGCGAAAAGGTTAAAGGAAGAGGGAAAGACAGAAGAGAATCCCACAGCTTCGTTACCCGAATGAAGGCGGTATCATAACGGCCAATCCTCGTGTGGTTGGTCTTCACACAGAAATTATGGGATGCAGCAGACAGACGCGTGTCTTGGTGACGGAAGATGTAACCCCACACACACACACACACACACATAACATGTACTTTTGATACAAAGGAAATTTAAATCAAACGCATATTTGTACATTTGTCGGTTGGTCCGTATGTGACTGGCGTCGTGCATGGTACAAATCTTTCATGCAACGACACAGTAGGAGCTCAGCAGGTCATGCCGCTCAGGTCACCATGCACGTATCTCCCAGGTGATGGACTAAAGCATAAACTTACTTCCCAGGTGTCGTCACACGAGAGAGTCTTCCACCCTTCCACCTGTCCCAGGATAAGATGGACATATGACGTCGCCTCAGATA
>JAUTYZ010265440.1:0-10166 GCA_032273725.1 Panulirus interruptus
TCTCTCTCTCTCTCTCTCTCTCTCTCTCTCTCTCTCTCTCTCTCTCTCTCTCTCTCTCTCTCTCTCTCTCTTTTGTTTCTATTATTTCATGATTTTTGTTTTTTTTCTCTAATTATTCAAAGACCTAAGTCTCTTTATTCATATTTGCTCTTCATCTACGAGGCCATACTTCACTCACGTCATCTTTTAATCTGAAACCTAATACGTACCTTCCATACGACTGCTATCAAAGTCTAACGATAATATATTACGTTTATGTAATTCTTCATCAACTTTTTGTTCCGGGATTTGGAAAGAATTTTCGTGCGGTCCGGTTGAGAGCGATGTGGTGTCTGTGTTCAGATGACCAGGCCACCGTAATGATGTCCTCAATGTCCATCGGCCGCGGTACAGCTGCAGAGCCGAGCGGGGCTAGCGAGGGGGTCGAAACCCTTGTCTTAGTGTTGCTTCTGAAGAAGGAGCACCCGAGGTGACGCAGCGCCTTGTTGAACGAACACCCTCTGCCTGTAAGAACTCGATCCTGGGGCGTCCGTGGATGGGGAAGGGAGGCACAGTGTGGGACCTTACGGACTTTTGGTCGATCGAGGGGGAAGAGTAAAGTGAGGAACCTTAAGTATTCTGGTCGATCTGGGGTGAGGGGTATAGTGAGGAATCTTAAGTATTTGGGTCGATCAAGGGGTAGGGGCACAGTGAGGAACCTTAGATATACTGACTATATTAATATCATACATGTCAGTCATTACCTCAAAATGTCTCCGACTTTGCAGGCGCTGTAGACCTGACAGTCCTCCCCTTCCTTAGTCTCTAGGATTAAGATGAGGTCCTGTACACGATCCTTCATCCTGCAAGTCTATCATACGAAGGTGAGAGGGGAAAAGGATACCAAAGATGAGGGAACATATTCTGTACTTTAAAAGGCTTCAGCTACAGATGAAGATGTTTTTATAGGCATTTTGCCGTCTGTGACGCAAGAGATGTGTCTTAAAGCTGCCAGTATCTTAGCCCTACGTATGTGATATTATTGTCATCTAAGGCTCATGTTTCACGCCCAGGAAATTACCGCCTTAGTATCTGCTGACGATCATCGACATTTTTTCCCCCTCAGCTACAACTGCTGGCTGCCAGAACCTAGTCCAGGACGACAGAGCATCAGGCCTCTGATTGATGGGACTGTACTGCAAAGATCTTTTACCTTCGTGCAAGAGAAGAGATTAGAGTGTATTCTTCCACCATGCAATCCTGAGCCTCAGGTGTTATGGTACAGAAGACCTTCATGGATGAGGTATGCTTCATACCCCAGAGGACCCAATACATTCTCCTGAGGGACGCCCCATCTCCCATCGGCTGGTGGCTCCCGGGTTCTCGTACATCGACTTCAGGAATTCGTCTCTGACAACTGTCATCCAGGGGGATGGAGATCGATGTTGTGGCTTCTTTCTCGAGCTGAGGCTTTGTGAGACTCGAGCGTGGCACACAGTCAAAAGCACCAATAATGCCCAGTACTTTGAGGCTGGTGATGGAGAACTCTGGTGCCGCAATTTTGAGTAAATCACATCAGGTGGAGATCGACCACAAAAAACATGTAATTGTCTTTCACTCATTAAACTATCTTGATCTAAGATCATTATCATCTACAGATTATTATTTCAGTAATTTTGGCAGGACGGAAGAGAAAGGCAATTGGCCTGGAGTTCTCCTGGTCTCCTGAGGAGGTTCGCTGTGTCTCCACACGGCACCTGTCATTTGGCCTTTTGTGGCAGACGACTCCAAGTGAGCCGTGCAGCCTTGGGGGTCATCCACGTCCTGACCTTATGTGACCCCACAGCTGTCTGCCGGCGCCAGAGGGGCAAGATATATACCGTCCTGTTAAACTGTCACCACCGTCAGGCTGATCATTGCAAGTGCAGACATTGCATCTCAATGACAAGCCGCCTTCTCCATCTCATGTGTGTCTCTGTGTCTGGTTGCCACCGTTCCTGCTCCTCCTGCAGCAGGCGACAGTCTGCCTTGCGCCAGTAGAGGCGGACCAGCAGTACGGATCGGTCCATGTCCACAATGTAGCCTGGGATCTCCGGGTATGGCTCCTGCAGCAGGTGGGACCTCGGGTACTGGACCAGGATAGTCTGCAGGATAAAGTACTGGTGAGCAGTCTTCTGAAAACCTTCGGTGAGAGGCGAAATGTACCCTCTTCATTTCTCGTCATGATATTCTCAATCAAAATTTCCTTTTATGTAATAACTAGGTCTCCTCCTCAGCGTCCTGGGTGTCAGGAGACAAATCCATCCAGCAGGACAGCCACTGGTAACGCGACGTCCATATTTAGTTTTGTTTTGAGCGCACGAGAGTCGCCATTATACGTATCATTGGAACCAGCAGAGACAATAAACACCGCCATATTGATCTGTGTCTGCTAAACCTCTTCCATCCACTCGGCCGATGGCGAGGTACAGAGTGACATCACATCGCTCCCGCGGGTGCTAACCTTGACGTCGAACGTCTGTCGGTCTGAAGTGACGTCCCTGATCTTGAGTTGGTCCTCGGGTGTGCCGGTGGCGATGGTCAGCAGGTCCAGGCGGGTCATGTTGGCCTGCAGCAGCAGCTGGGAGAGGGGCACACACGGCACGAACGCCGTCCTCCCCTGCAGCATATCCTGTCATGAGAGGAGGCGGTTAGTGGACGAGGTCGAAGACGTTACAGTAATATCTCATTGTAATGACTCGCTCAGTTTACGCATTTCATCCCCCCCCCCCCCCTGCATAGGGAGACACGTAAAAATATTGTTTCTGGCTCAGAAAAAGAAGTACATTGTCATACTGTGTACGATACCCTACGATGATATACTGTGTTTCACAATAGTTGCTCTTATGAGTGTTACAGGGGCTGCAGGGGGGGGGGGGGGGACCTCAGAGAAATGACAGGTACTCCTGGGGACAGGAATTGATTATACATCTTTTATGCATGAATAATGACGAGAGGTTGTAGGGGAGAAGGCTTACCCCAACGATGGTTTCCTCATCAAGTTTGCTCCTGGCCATGACCAACCCCTGCATCTCCTGGGGCAGGCCCGCTATCAGGTCCCGCATCCATAGCTCTCTCTGGGACAAAGAAATGTTTGGAAATCTTAAGCTTCACAGGAAATGGTACTATAAGTAGTGTAACTTACGAGTTACATATGTAAAATTATTCTTATGTACAAACTTAACATCGCAGGAAATGTTTACTAACTTTACACACACATACAGAGCTAAAGATGATATCAGTTCAGCAGCTGTCTTATCAGTCTTTGCTCCATGTTCTATGGTTCGCCTGTTCTTCATTTCAGAATGCTTTTTTTCTACTCATTTGATCTATTTTCACATTTTCTTTCCTAACTGGCAGTACTAACGTCAGTAATTTGTGTTTAGTAATTGTTCCGTGGCCTACTTCAGCAAGCTTTATTGGTGTGAATGAATTAATTTTGACCATCCATCATATATACTTCAGTACCACAGCCACACATGACCCACACGGGTCCACCTACCGTCACTCACATTTACAAAACAAACCATAATTTTCCCCACCACTGGCTTCCCCCTGGCTGACCACGGCTCCCAGCACATCCATCGTCAGCATCTGGTGTATAAGAAAGCCTTCGGCTGGAAGGTTTCGAGAATATCAACCATTTCTTTGCGTATCGCAGTCTGCTGGATATTCCTTACTGTCCCTTTACAAACATAACCACGGTATAAACCTTCAAATACTTTATCTTTACATCACAATAAACAATCATCATTGTAATTTTCTTTAATGAATACTTCAGTATCACATATGTAACAAGCTTTGTTATATATGTGTAGTTTGTCACATCTAATGATATGTTAGTTAATGTACACCAATCACTCGTCCCACGGGGTGGAGCCGCTGTTGGCAGTGGAAGCTGTTAATGGCTCTAGTCTTTACCGGGGAAACACTACCCTGCCCTTGACTGACTCTTACAATCAATATTTCCCTAAATAAACCAACTGTGTAGCAGCCTCCACCTGTGGTACTAATATCCCAACTCGGTTATCATATTTCCTTTGTCATAAGAGAGAGAGAATACATACACCATGGTCCTCTACCTCGCGAATTTATATTTCCATATAAATCCCTTGCTAGAGGTAACTATACACATCAGTCTCGGTTGCAAATGGTTGGAGCTGATCGTACAAGTGGTGCGGCCATCTACCGTGCTGGTGAGGCAGGCTACACTGCGACAGGAGGTGTCAGCCACGTACCGCGCTGCTCGGACCCAAGTGGATGCAGACGGGGGAGGTCCAAGCGTTGCGGCGGCGCTGCTGGAGGACGCGGTAAGAGCGAGGGTCAGGCTCTATCAGTAGACCTGTCCAGCTGAGGTTCTTCTCCAGCATCAGAGTTTGGCTCATGAACTCCCCGTCCACCGCCCCGACCTCCACGAACACCCCAGGACTCTGCAAGTTTAGCTGTCTCAGTGATATGTTCAGCACATCTTCCACTCATACACCACTGGGAAGCCTGCAGACTTAATCCTCGCAGTTCCTCATGAAGTTCGCTCCACACACACCCCAGCATCAGAGGCATCAGGTTAAGGACTGTGGCAGAGCCTAGCTATCACTCATGACACTCGGCCGTTTTTCCCTGTCGGTGCTTGGCCCACCATAGCCTTTTAGTAACTGTGGCAAGAAAATCTGTAGTGTTTGTGGTGTACAGAAATTATGTTCACAACTTGATAATTGGTATAAATTACTTACGGGTTAAGAACATTTATTTTTACAGACTTTTTTGTATAAAAATTTGGACACGGCGAACTGTTGCTCTCGTTGTATCAATTATTCAAACAGGAAATAGGATAGCTATTGAAGGTCTGATATCCAAATGATGTCATGTCTTAAGATGTCATGACAATGAATTCTGAGGTGAAATGATTTCTGGGTTA
Organism: Panulirus interruptus; assembly: GCA_032273725.1. Taxonomy (NCBI): domain Eukaryota; kingdom Metazoa; phylum Arthropoda; class Malacostraca; order Decapoda; family Palinuridae; genus Panulirus; species Panulirus interruptus. The sequence goes on from JAUTYZ010265440.1 coordinate 4,934, forward strand.
TGTTAAACAGGTTCCATTACCTGTCTGAGGCTCCTGCTCTTCATAAAAGCTACATAACCCTCTACTTGTGACATCCTGGAAACAGCTGGGCATACCAGTATGGAAGGTAGGCTTCAGTCTATCTTCCTTACTTATCAAAGGCTGTTGCTTACCCGATCTTTCCAGACCTCCTTGAGATACTCCTGCATCACGCACCAGTCCACCAGCCTGCTCCACACGGGCTCATGGATGTCTATGGGCGTGGTGTCGGGGTTGGCAGGCGGTGGCGTCAGGTAGGAGTGCTGCAGCAAGCTTAGGAGCGCGGGGTCGGTGATGTTTGGCGGACCACCGAAATACGTGTCCAGACATTCTGTGAGGCAGATGGAACCACTGGTTTGGTGAAGTGTGGGGCAAGATACACCCTCTGGAGGAGCAAGAACATCAGAACATATGACAGAAAGACATTGAGTACAGATATATTGTCATAGTAAATGGGATGGCGTGAGACCTTACCGACGTTGCAGGAAGGGTGTGCCCAGGGTAGGATGGAGGCGACGTTGGTGAGGATGTACTGTGTGAAGAGCACAGCGAGGAACGCCAGCAGGAGCACGTGCAGCACCACCGTGCTCTGGTACACACCCTGCAGGTGAGAGGAATACCATGCAAGGCCGGCCCTTGCTTTTTGAAGGCTCTTGGGTGAGTCTCTTCTGAGAAAGCATTTCCTACTTTCTGAAGGCTGCCATATAACGGTCGGACTAGGAGCTCTGAGCGTAGAGGGCGTACAGGAAGAGCCGCCCCTGCCTTCATGACCCTTCCATTGCAAAGCAACATACACTCAACTGACCACACACACACCCATACGAGTCGAGTGACATGGGAAACATTTAGTCAGCAACGGAGCTGAGGACTAAGTTCATGGCAATATCGTGATACAGTTATTACCTCTCATATTACGTTCATACAAGAACGTTTCGGAAATTGTAGTAGTGAAAGTATGACAGTCGATATTCAGTGCAAGAAGTCACGTAAGCTTAGTGTTTACAGCAAGGCTAAATATTTGGGAAACAAGCAGTTGATAACTGGCAAGAGAGCCGCACAACACTCGAGTGCATTTAAGCTTGTTGGAAGGAAGTTAATTGGCTAAGGTGTAATGTGGGTAAAGACGAATTTGTCGAGGAGCCAATTACATGTGACACTGGGAGGCGAGACAAACATAACCAGATCACGCCGATGACTCCTAAAAGTAAGTTATCCAGATTCCAGACCAGGTTGTAGGTTGTGTCTATGATCCATCACTGTCTCTGCGTTCAGAGCATTACAATAACCTGTCTACTAGTAGAACTATCCTTCCAGCACACTTTGTCAATACCTTTCCCTTTTCTTAATTCTCTTATGTTCTAAGAAGGTAACCATTTTATCGACCAACCCCTATGGGTGGATGAACAGCTGAGTTGACAGTGGACCGACCGCCAGAACCAGGATTCGAACCTATGCTCTCAATCCTATGCGTCAGGAACGCCAACAACGGAAATAAGCGAGAGAAATGCGCAATTTCCACACAAGGGTGCTTAAAAATATTCGAAGCATAAGCACACAGAAGACAAAGTAGATACAAGCATGACTGATTTGTTAATATTATGAAAGAATGTGGTAAATGTGGTCCATGAGTGAGTTAGGAGGGGCAACATAAGACCATAACATGGAGTAATGTGCAGAATAGACTTTATTTTACATGGTCTATTACTAAAAGTATGAATGAAAAAAGGAATACTGAAAAGTTTAGGAAATTATTTATAAAATCTACTTTTGGTATACGTTAGTATAAGAAGCTGAGAGATGTCGATGAGACAGTACGAAGTGAGGCACTGAAAAAAAAGTGAATTCACAGAGGCTGTTTCAAAGATGTATGTCATTGTAAGAATGAGCTGTGGAACGGAATGATGAATAGACATAGATACTCTAGATACAGAATAGGGAATGACTCGTAATCATAAATCAGCACTTGCTCACCATCGGAGAATACTGGCAGTACCTACATAGTATTAGCACTGGCACTAGCCACGTTATCACAGAAAGTGTCAACACCTGGACAGTGTCAGAACTTCACGTCGACACTTGCATGGTGTCAGAACATATAGTGTCAACATCTGTACTACAGGACCATCTATATTGCACCAACAAAATGTTTGCACATACACAAAGTCGACACCAACAGTGTCAGCATCTATATAGTGTCAGCTCCTGACAATGTAAGCAGTTATGTCAGCATCGACACAATGTCAGCACTTACATAATGTCTCCTACAAACACAAGCAGCAGCTGCATTCCCAGTACAGCAAAATGTCAACATCTACAGCATCAGCAGCAACACATCAGACCCAAAACGTCATTGTTAAATGACCAGTTTAGCACGACATGAAAAGTAGCTTTATATATTGAGTGATTTTCTTCTGCTATGGTAGTGTAATATTCAAACAACAGAATAAAATTTGCGGTCAGTGTCAGCCCAAGTCATATGTAGTCAGACAACGTCATCCTCGGCCGTATTTGGTCATAAACAGCGTCAGCCCTTGCGTGTGGGATTGACAGCCCATGTCGTATGTGGCCAGTGTCAGCCCTTGTTATATGTGGTCATTCACTGTTATCTCTTGCATGCGGTCAGTGTCAGACCTTTTTTGTACATACGTGATAAAGAGTGTGAGCCGTTGTCAAGATTCAAATATCATTATCCACGCATGTTACAGTGTCAAACGATAATATGAAATAAATGCTTAAAGAAACACTAATACCGGATGAAACACTTCCAGTATAATTATACAGCAAATCTTGAGAACTAAGTAATTGTCTGTCACTAGTCCACATTTACATCAGTCTGGCACAAACTGTAAAACAACTTTTAAGCACTAGGATCCCGATTCCTCTATCAAGGAATAAAGTATTGAAAACTGAAAACTGAAGTAGAATTGTGTAGCTTTACCAGAGATTTTGTAAGTGCCACATCAAGACTGTTATAGAAAAAAAGTAATGAACTTTCATCACCACATATGATACTCCACTGGGCACTTCACAAAACAAGATTTACTGAAAAAATTACCCCTACCATTTCTAAGAAGGATATGATAACACTGTGTCTTATGTTTCCCAAGACTGAGGTTATTTTTGGGTTTTCCTATCAACACTGAACGTGCATCCGTATGGAGGAAAACCAAAGCTTATAAACTAACAGCTAATCACAATCAGGTATGGATGACACTGAGGATATGACTGGTCGGCTGGTGACAGTGTGGTGGTAGCTACCTCTTACCCGCCCGCAGGCATACATAACCACGTCAGCCTCACGCTCTGTGTTGCCGCCACTGCTTCAAATTTTCTGATGTTTATTCAGTCACCAGTGACCATGTCTCAAGAATTATACAGTGCGTTTCTTGTAAAGTCAATAGATCATCTGGTGAGATAACCATCAGCCAAGGAAACAGAACCTACGCGGAAAACAGCGCCTAATCTAACTTGAGGAAGATTTGACCAGCCCGGGTGTGGCCATGTGGCAGTATTTATATTCTGGATTTCCTGTTGCGTCTGCATTCAGTTCACGTGAGTTGATGGCCAACACAGGAGGCAACTGACGCTATCATCCCCCTTGGACAGTGTGTGTGTGTGTGTGTCTTTGTTCTAGTCTTGCTATACTTAATGAAGTGTCCTAAAAATCATGGCAGCTCATAATCCAACAGCACGTTTTTTGGTCTTGCTGCAATATATAGTTAGCAAGTATCTTTAATGTCACTTTTTCCCACATACTAACCACCATAACCGTTTATTTCCAGTGGCCTTACTACAGGTACAGTAACAAGGATATCCTCTAATTCCCTCCTATTAATTGGTTTGTATTATTTCAAAATCATAAATTGTCATACGTTTTTTAATATTATTGGCTTATAAGTCTGTGTATCTACTATTGAAATTGGTCATCTACAAATGTCTCGGTCTGTTAACTACGTCTTTGCACTGGGAAACAGAATATATGGAACAAGGCACAGGTCATGCCAGAACTACGTCGTTATATTTTGTGTTGATATAGTGCATCAAAGCCTTACCGAAGAATTTCAATTACGTTCCGCTTTTCATCAATGCAAACAAGAAATCACTGCTTCGTGTGTTCTATACTTAGGGACTTAGATCCTTTGTGATAATGATAATTAGAGTAATGATAATGATTAGAAAATATATTTTTTTTCCTTGTGGATTAATCGACGTATCCTGCAGAAATCTGTTGCAATTATCGAAATTCTTGCAATATCTTAATTTGCGAAATACAGATTTTTCATTTTTATATATAAAAAAATCAAGCTTACAACCAAACGGAGGGATCTTTATGATTACAACTTTTCGTAATGTATTTAGTTTATTAACCCACAAAGAAAGTAAAAAAAGAACCTGTGAGGCTTTGAAATAAAGAGGAAATGTAAGATTAAAAGTCAAACCATCAACGTTACTGTACCACGATCCTGGTCCCCCGTACCCCAAGCCTACCTCGCATAATCCAGCCAGGGATTCCGTCCCCAACCTCGTGAAGATGAAGTTGTCATTACCTTGGTAAACTACCATTTCAGCAACTAACCGAAACTAACATTGTATTCGTAGTGATTTTGTTTGGTGGTGTAGTGTGTAGAGAAAAGAATAAACAGTTGTTATTATGCCGAGTAGTCGACACTGGAGGATGGAATAGCATATTGCATACCAGTTTACTCCATTTCCTCTCTTGTTGCGGGATCTGTTTACTTATCCTATTGAAATACAATTTTTGTGAATATCGAGATTCCTGCAAATATCAGTTCTAATGAACAAAGATAATTTTAATTGCACTATGTCCACAGGCGTCACATGAAAGTTCATACCAGTCGCCATCTCTAAATATGCTTAGAACATTCGGACCAAATAATCCAACTGTACCACTTTACCCAACACCTAACGGGGAGTCTCCACCATGCATCCTTGACATACCTCAGCGTGACCTGACCTTACCTCAACGTGACCTTACCTTACCTCAACGAAAACCCAAAGTGGCGCAAGGGTCAATGTCGAAAACAAATTCGTCTTCAAAATAACTACGTAAATTGTAAAGCTGAGGAGCGTGAATTGGAGCGTTATATTTCATTCTTCGATTTCATGGACGGAGACACGGCTAAGGGTTATAAAAGTCAGGGAAAATGAGGTTGAATAGCACCAAGGTTAGTGAATCACGTAAGAAGTCAACATA
>JAUTYZ010265661.1:0-10164 GCA_032273725.1 Panulirus interruptus
CTGCCTCCCCTTCTCCCACATTCATCAGTTCTTCAAAATACTCTTTCCATCTTCCTTTCACTTCCTCCTTTTGATTCCGCAACTCCCCTTCCTTACTTCTCACATCAACATTTCCACTCTTACATCCACCTCCCTCCTTTTTCACCCCCTTCCAGTATAGTTTCTCTTTATCCCGAAACTTTCCACTTAATTTCCTTCCAAAACCGCTTTCCATTACTCTTTCACTTCGCATATCTCCAAAACCCAAACATCCTATATCTGCCACCCTATCATTACCTGTTAACACTTCCCCATTTTCCTGTTTCACCAATGTTACCATTTGTTCTTATGTTTTTCTCACACTATCAACCTCCTTCCAAAACATCTTCCTAGTCTCCCTGAAGTTTATTGACACTCAATCACCCCAACAATCATTTGCCTTCTTTTTCAGCCCCTGCACCTCCTCCTTGACCTCCTGCTGCTTTCTCTTGTGCATCTCCCAATCATTTGCACTCCTTCCCTGTAAGTACTGCCCATGTACCTCTCTTTTTCCTTTCACTACCAACTTTAATTAATCATTCAACCACTCACTAACTTTTTTCACCTGCCATCCTACCACCTTCTTCATGATACACACTTCTCTAGTACATGCTAGCACTCCCTCCCTAAATACCTCCCATTTCTCACCAAACTACAGGGTATAAGTTTGTTGAGAGTACCTGGTAAGGTGTATGAGAGGGTAGTGATTGACAAGGTAAAGGCATGTACAGAGCATCACACTGGGGGAAAGCAGTGTGGTTGCAGAAGTGGCAGAGGATGTGTGGATCAGGTGTTTGATTTAAAGAATGTGTGTAAGAAGTACTTAGAGAAACAGATGTATTTGTATGCGGCATTTAGGGATCTGGAGAAAGCATTTGATAGGGTTGAAAGAGATGGCTTATGGAAGATCTTAAGAATATATAGTGTGAGAGGAAAACTGCTAGAAGCAGTGAGAAGTGTTTATTAAGGGTGTAAGGCATGTGTAAGAGTAGGAAGTAAGGAGAGTGAATGGTTTGAAGTGAACTTTCTCAGTCAATCCTCCTCACACAACATCTATCTATCCATCCATCTATTTATATTTCTGGAAATTTCTCAAATATTTCATTTCCAGCACATCCACCCGCCTCCATACATTCCCATCTATAAACCATGCCTTGGATCCATGCAACATTGTTGTTATTACTATACCTTCAAACATACACATTTCTGCCATCCAAGACAGTGACCTCTCTTTCCACATATTCCTTAATGCTTCCATAACCTTCGCCCCTTCACCCATCCTGTGACTCGTCTCTACTTCCATGGTTACATTCACTGTCCACTCCCAAATAACTAAAACACTTCACTTCCTCCAAATTTTCTCCATTCAAACTCACACCCAAACTAACTTGTCTCTCTGCACAACTAAATCTAACAACCTTGCTTTTATTTACATTTACTCTCAGTTTTCTTCTTTCACACATTCTCCCAAACTCAGACACCAACTTCTGAAGTTTCTTACTCGAATCTGTCACTAGTGCCATGTCATTAGCAAATACTTGACTCACTTTCCAGGCCCCCTCATCCCCAACAGACTACTTATCTACCCCTCACTCCAAGACCTCCCTCACCAACCCAACTATAAAAAATTAACTAGCCATGGTAATATCGCATACCCCTCTGCAGACCTACCATCATTTGGAACCACTCATCCTCCTCTCACTCACACACATGCCTTACTATCGATAAAAACTCCTCACTGCTTCCAAAAGCCTTCCTTCCTTATATATTTTCTACACTTTCCAAAAAACATCTCTATTAACCCTGTGATATGCTTTTCTCCATGTCCATAAATGCCACCTACAAATAATTCTCTTAATGCATTTCTCACACACATTCTTCAAAGCAAACCCTTGATCCACATATCCTCTACTACTCATGAAACCAAATTGTATCTCTCCAGTCTGATGCTCTGTGCATGACATCACCATCACAATCATCATTCATCAATACAGGTTAGCATATACACTCAAAAAACTAATACCCCTGTAATTCGAACATTCAACTTTGTTCCCACTGCCTTTATACAATGGATTATATATGCATTCTGCCAATCATCAGGCACCTCACCATGATCCGTACATTCACTGAAAATCCTAACTAACCAACAATGTGGTCATCCCCTTTCTTAAATAATTCAACAAATCACTTGCCATGACTCTGACACTGCATACCTCCCAGACCCAATCACCCTCTATCTGCCCCTCTATCTTCAAACACACTCAACATTCCTTCTAAGTACTCACTCTATCTCCTCTTGACCTCATCACTGCCTGTTACCATTTCTCCATTTGCCCCTTTCACCGATGTTCCCACTTGTTCGCTTGTTTTTTTCTCACACAATTAATCTCTTTCCAAAATATCATCTTATTTTCCCTGAAGTTTGCAGATGCCCACTTACCCCAACTTTAGTTTCCCCACTTTTTTAGCCGCTGCTTCTTCTCTTGACCAACTGCTGTTGTCTCTTGTGCACCTCCCAAACACCTCTTTTCTCTTTCACGAGCAACTTTACTTCGTCATCCCACCCTTTCTCACCTGCCCCACTCCCACCTTCTACATACCACACTTCTGTTGCACATGCCAGCACTGCTTCCTTAAATACCCCATTCCTCACCCACTCCCCTTGCTTCATTTACTCTCACCTTTTGCCATTGTGCACTCTATCCCTCCTAGTATTTCTTCACACAAGTCTCTTTCCCAAGTTTACTTTCACCACCCACTTCTCACCCATATCATTTCCTTTTTTCCGAAAACCTCTTCATATCTTCACCCTTGCCTCCAACAGGTAATGATCAGACATCCCACCAGCTACCCCTATAAACACGTTCACATCCAAAAGAATCTCTCTTTTGAAAAAAAATGTAATCCAATATTGCCTGCTGACCATCTTTCGTACTCATCCATGAATAACTAAGTGTGTCCCTCCTTCTAAACCAGGTATTCCTAGTCACCAGTCCTTTTTCAGCACACAGCTGCATAAGTTCTTCATCATTTCTATTACCCTTAATGAATACCCCCCTGCTCCACCTGTTATATCCTTAACTGCCACAGTAGGACTAGTCTATAGCCCCCCATAGACATCAGAGGTAGACAAAAGATTTTAGATCAGTTAGCAGAAATTTATAATGAACGAGATTCTGTCATAGGAGATTTTAACATACTGGTATCTAAATGGGGAGAATCCCCTTCCAGTATCTCTGGGCATGAATTCTCCCTAAATTTGCTTGATAGTGCCTTAATCCAATTAGTTGAGAAACCTATTCGCAGCAAAAATATGTTAGATTTAGTTCTAACTATGAATGAGGATTTCATTGATAGAGCTAAAGTTGGAGAAAAGTTTGGTACAATTGATCACGGAGAAATTACTTTTGAGGTCGCTTTCAACATCGCATGTAATGCTGGTCAATATGACAATCACACAAAAATTTCTATTTTAAACATACAAATTTAAATGATCCTCGCATTGCTCTTGACAGTCAAACCTGGGATGAAACAGTCAATGAAAACGACCTAAACATAGCTTGGAAAAGCCTCGGTATAACTTTCAAAGCAGTAGAGGGAACATACGTACCAATGCATAGTAGACAATCTATTTCTAAAATGAAGCCAAGATGGTGGAATGGTCAAATAAAAATGGGCCTGTTGTCTAAGAAACTAGCTCATGAGAAACTCTAAGAAACCAATTATCAACATGGTAAAATAAGTCACGTAAATTTGCGAGGAGAAAGTAAGAGAGTTATATGAGAGAGTGAACACCAAAATGAAGTGCATATTGTTGAAAACAACAAACGAAACCCTAAGGAGTTCTGTAGTTATATTAGAAGCAGTTGGTCCATTAATTACAGAAAATGATGACTTGCTTCAAGACAACAAAGCCATGGCAAAAATCTTATATGACTTTATTGCATCTGTATTTACGATCAAAAACACAACCCACGTCCTTAATCCAATTTCATTAATACTGAATGAAAATGAATAAAATGGCAGGCCTGAGAAGTTTTGTCAGAGGACAATGAAAGATGCAAAAAATGAGATAGATAAGCCCTTGACTGCCCTTCTCAATAAGTTAATTGCTACAAGGAAAGTTCCAGATGATTGGAAGTTTGCCATGCAACAATGATATTCAAAAAAGGTAGTAAGTCACCGCCAAGAAATTATCGTCCAATTAGTTTAATGTCTGCAGTTGGAAGACTTATGCAAACCATTATTCGAGATAGAATTGTAAACCATTTAGAGGACCACCACTTTATGAAAGATTCTCATCATGGTTCTCGACGAAATTGTTCATGTTTGACAAATCTGCTTGATATCTTTTATGATACAGTCAACATGTATGATGAAAGTAAAGCAGTTGATGTCAGCTATCTAGATTTTCAAAAAGCATTCGATAAGGCTCCTCTTCAAAGGTTACTAGCAAAAATTAAGTCACATGCATTGATGGGGTTGTACTTCGGTGGACAGGAAACTGGTTGACTGGCCGTAAACAAAGAGTTGTGATTAATGTTCATGCCTCAGAAAGGTTAGACGTGACAAGTGGAGTTCCATGAGGATCAGTCCTGCAACCGGTTCTCTTTCTCATGTGCATAAATGTTATTAATAATGAGTTGCATTACAAGATATTAAAATTCACTGATGATACAAAGCTAAGAAATGAATCTACAAATGAACTTGAACGTGTACAGTTTCAAACTGACATACACAAACTGATGGACTGGGCTCACAGATGGCAAATGAATTTTGATATCAATAAGAGTAAAGTTTTACACATCGGTAGCAAACACGAAAAAAAGCAAACTACAGTATGAATTCTGTTTAACTGCAAAAGGTAAATAGGTAGAGCCTTTGAATTTAAGTCCAGGGAAATCATCCTTACTCTTTAAAATTCATTGGCTCATTCCCACCTTGATTATTATGTTCAGTTTTGGTCACCCTCCCTAAAAAAAGACATAGAATGAAGAGAGTGCAGCATCGAGCTCCCAAGATGACTCTAGGGCTGAGAAACAAATTCTATAAGAAAAAGTTAAATGAATCAATTTAGCTTAGAAAAGAGAAGGCTAAGAGATGATCTAATACAAGTATTCAAAATTATCAAAGACTTTGATAATCTTGGTTTATCAAGTTACTTAAGACTTGACTTGTCTGATTTCACTTGCAGTTATGGATATAAACTCATGGGCAAATGTTTTACCTTGAATGAGGCAAAGTACTTTTTCTTTTATAGGATTGTTAACATATGGAACAAATTACCAACTAGAGTGGTTAAAAGCAGAACTATTGGTACGTTTAAGAAGAAACTTGATAAATCTTTTGTTTTGAGTCTACAGCTTGCATTATTTGCATCTCTTTAAGTCACATTGTCAATTTGCAGGTTATTCTCATTTAATTATCTGTGCATGCATTCTAACTTTTACCACACTAATCTGTGAGTCTCTGATATCTTCCACTATTGCAATCAACCTCGAAAGGACCCAATGGTCTGTTGCTGTTTGATTTCCTTTGTATTCCTTTGTATTACTCACTTTTGGATTTAAATCACCCATCCCAATGACCTGGTTTTTCGCAACAAAACTGCTGACACACTAACACAGATGCTCCCATTACACTTGCCTCTCTTCATTACTCTTCTCGTGGCCAGGAGCATAAGCACTTTCAGTCACCAAAATCTGGTAATATACTTTCATTTTACCAAATTCAGTCTGGAGCTCTTTTCTTTATACTTTCACACATTCCCACAACTGCTTCAGCAGTAGTGCTACCTCTTCCTTAGTTCTTGCCTTCACACCAACCCCTGACTTTACTCTAAAGATGTTCTCAAACCAATCTTCCCCCTTACCCTTAAGCTTTGTTTCACTCAGAGATAGAACATTCAGGTTCCTTTCCTCATATATACATACAACTTATCTCACCATTCTTTTCTTTTAGACACCCTATCCTGAGCCTTCACGGAAGATGAACACTCTCTGCTAAGCTCATTCTGTTCCATGTTTTAGAAACTGATATACAAGAGGAGTTGGGTTTCCAACCACCCACACTCACCTCTTTTTGTTGCTCTCTACAATATGCAGGGAATAGATGGGTAGAATTCTTTCTCTACAGTCCCTATGGATAAAACATATTCTACATAAATTAGATATTCTCAACCGATGAATATACTCTAAGCACTTTAAGTTTAACGTTCTGTAAAGACAAATTTTATTTTACAAAAATGTTTGTATACTAAAAAGGGTTAAAAAAAATGTTGTTATTGGGTTTAGTCTAAAATGAAATTTTGAAAAACAGGAAAATTACATAAACTTATCGCAACAATTTTGTGGAAAAGCAGACAATTTCATAAGGAAAATCTGCTTTTCAGTGACTTCAGATGCTTTAGAACAAAGCAAATAGTCCTTTACTTGCTTCATTTTAGCTACTTATGTTGTATGTCTTTCGCTGAAACATGGGACACAGAGATGAAGGTTGTCATCACATTGGTTGCAATACATTGAGATCCTTCTTGCCTGGTTTCTTGCCAATTTGAACCCGTCGTTAAAGAGAAATCTTCTCGTAACAGCCTTGACGTCTTTCTCTTGATACTCTTTTTGGTCCTTCTGCTTTGGAAAGTGTGTGATATACCCTTGTTCTTGTGATATTAGAAAGAATTCTTCCAGCTTTTATTTTGATTTTTTTCTTCAGGTGGATTTTCCATCAGGGAAAACTTAAATGATTCTCTGACATTTATTGGTTTTTATAGCCCATGCATTTGTTACAGTTGTTCCAGCAACAAGTTCAAATACAATTTTCCTATACTATTTCTTACTCTTCCAAAGTGGAGAATAGTAAGAGGTCAAATGGCCTGACATATCTACTCCCTTCTATGTTTGAAGGTAAAGTAGCCCCACCAATATCATATGAATGCGAGGCATGGGCTATAGATAAGGCTCTGCGGAGGAGGATGGATGTGTTGGAAATTAAATGTTTGTGAACAATATGTGGTGTGAGATGGTTTGATCGAGTAAGTAATGTAAGTGTAAGAGAGATGTGTGGTAATAAAAAGAATACAGTTGAGAGAGCTGAAGAGGGTGTGCTGTAATGGTTTGTACATATGGAGGGAATGAGTGAGGAAAGGTTGATAAAGAGAAATTGTGTATCAGAAGTGGAGTGAGCAAGGAGAACGGGAAGACCAAATTGAAGATGGAAGGATGGGGTGAAAATGATTTTGAGCATTGGGGCCTGAACATGCAGGAGGGTGAAAGGCATGCACGGGACAGAGTGATTTGGAATTATGTGTTTACTGGGGTTGATGTGCTGTCAATGAACTGATCCAGTGCATGTAAAGCATCCGTGGTAAACCATGGAAAAGTCTCTGGGACCTGGTTGTGGATAGGTGAACTGTAGTGTCGTAGCATTATACATGACAGCTGGAGAATGGATGTGAGCGGATGCAACATTTCTTTGGCTGTTCCTGGTGCTACCTCGCTAGAGTGGAAAACAGTGACCACGTATGAAAAAAAATAGTCTTATTCCTGGTGTAGAGAAGAAAAAATTATATCTACGTATTCCCTTCATGTCATAAAAGGCGACTAGGAGGAGCATGAATGGGAGGAGGAAACCTCCACCTTCTTGTATTTCAGTTTCTAAAAGATGAAACAAGGAGTCAAGCGAGGAGGCTCAGGCTGGGGTGTTTGAATGTGTGAGGATGTAACCAAGATGAGAAAAAAGGAGAGATAGCTAATATGTTTAAAGAAAGGAACCTAGATGTTTTGGCTCTGAGTGAAACAAAGCTCAAGGGTAAAGAGGAAGAATGGTTTACAAATGTCTTAGGGGTCGAGTCAGGGGTTGGTGTGGAGGAAAAGCTAAGGAAGGAATAGCACAAATGATGAAGCAGTTGTGGGAATGTGTGAAAGAGTGTAAGGAAGTGAGCTTCAGATTGATCTGGGTAAAAATCAAAATGGATTGTGAGAGATGGGCAATTATTAGTGCTTATGCACCTGGTCATGAGAAGAAAGATGATGAGAAGCAAATGTTTTGAGAGCAGCTAAGTTTTGATGCAAGATATTATGTATTAGTTATGGGTGATTTATATGTGAGAGTGAGTAATGTGGCAGTTGAGGGTTTAACTAGGGGACATGGGGTATTCAGTGAGATGAATGGGAGTGGTGAACAGCTTTTGGAGTGGTGTGCTGAAAAAGAACTGGAGGTTGGGAATACTTATCTTAAAAAGAGGGACATGCGTAAGTATATGTGAGTGAGTAGGAAAAAAATAAGAAAGCATTACTGGATTATATTATGAATGACAGGCATGCAAAAGAGACTCTTGGTTGTATATGTGTTGAGAGGGGCAGCTAGCAGAATGTTTGGTCATTACCTGGTGGAGGTATGGGTGAAGATCTATGGAGGTTTTTGAAAATGAGGAAGTGATATATGTGAGAAGTGCATTGTGAAAGAAAGAGAGCTTGGAAAACCTTTTCTTTATACTTGATCACCATTTCCCACATTTGCAAGGAATCACCAGGAACATATGAAGAAAGGCTGCGTTCACTCAAATCCATTCGCTTGATGTTATATGCAATGCACCAAAATCACAGCTCCCAATCCACAACCAGGCTCCACAGACCTTTCCATGGTTTACCCTGGCTGCTTCAAATGCCCTGGTTCAGTCCACTGATAGCACGTTGACCCCTGTATACCACATCATTGCAGTTCACTCTATTCCGTGCCCGTCTTTCACCTTTCCACATGTTCAGGCCCCAATCACTCAAAGTATTTTTCACTCCTCTTTCCATCTCTAATTTGGTCAACCCCTTCTCTTTCTTCCCTCCAATACAAACACATATATTCTCTTTCTTAAACTCTCCACACTAATTTTCTTATGTCCAAACCATATCGGCAAACCCTCTTCTACTCTCTCAGCCACACTTTACTCCCCTTTCATTACTTACTCGATCAAACCACCTCACACCACATATTGTTTTCAAACATTTCATTTCCAACACTGCCACCGCTGTCTGCACATCTTCATCTATAGCCCATATCTCACATCCACATAACATTTGTTGGGACTACTTTACCTTCAGACATACCCATTTTTGCCCTCCCAAACAATGACCTCTCTTTCCACACATTCTTCAGTGCTCCCAGAACCTTTGCCCATTTGCCCACCCTATGACTCGCTTCCAATTCCATGGCTCCATTCAATGAAAATGTCCACTCCTGTGTATGAAACACACTTCACTTGTTCCAATTTTTCTCCATTCAAACTCATACCCTAACCTGACCCTCAACCCTGCTACACCTAATAACCTTGCTTTTATTCACATTAACTCTCAACTTCTGCCTTTCACACACTCTTACAAACTCAGTTACCAACTCTGCAGTTTCTCACTCGAATCTACCACCAGTGCTGTATCACTAGCAAGCAACAACTGACTCACTTCCCAGTCACTCTCATCCCCAACAGACTGCAAACTCGCCGCTACTTCCAAGACTCTTGCATTTACCTCCTTCACCGCCCCATCCATAAACAGATTAAACAGCCACGGTGACATCACACACCCATGCCGCAGACCAACCTTCACTTGGAACCACTCACTCTTCTCTCTTCCCACTCGTAAACATGCCTTAAACCCTTGATAAAACCTTTTCACTGCTTCTAAGAGGTTTCCTCCAATACCAATTATCCTTAGGACCTTGCACAGGGCATCTCTATCAACCCTATCATATGCTTTCTCCAGATCCATAAATGCAACATGCAATTCTTTCTGTTTCTCAAAGTGTTTCTCAAACTCATTCTTTAAAGTAAATACCTGATCCAGACATCCTCTACCACTTCTGAACCACATTGTTCCTCCCCAGTCTGATGCTCTGTACATGACTTCACCCTCTTAATCATTACTCTTCCATACAACTTACCAGGTACACTCAACATGCTTACACTTCTGTAGTTTGAACACTTACCTTTATCCCCCTTGCCTTAATACAGTGGCACTATACATGTATTCCACCAATCCTCAGGCACCCACCATGATCCATGCATACACTGAAAATCCAAACTAACCAATCAACAACACAGTCACCCCCTTTCTTAATAAATTCAACTGCAATACCATCCAATCCCGCCGCCTTGCCGGA
>JAUTYZ010265882.1:0-16290 GCA_032273725.1 Panulirus interruptus
CCCCCCACCCCAATATACTGAAGACCCAATTCACCTCCAATCCCCCCCACAAACATAACAAAGACCCAACCCTTGCTCCAAGACTCTTGCATTTACCTCATTTGCAACCTTATCCATAAACATATTAAACACCCATGCCAACACTGTACATCCTTGAGATAGACTCATCTTCACCAGGAAGTACTCAACCTCCTCCTTTGCAGCTCATACATATGCCATAAGAGCTCCTTACTGTGTTTAATGACTTACAATTTACCTCAAATATTTGAAATGTTTTCAAAAAGGCATCTGTCAACCCTATCATATGCTTCCTCCAGATCCATATATGCCACATATATGGATCCAAGTATTTCAAACAAACATTCTTCAAAGCAAACACTTAGTCCTCACACCCTTAACCTCTCCTGAAACAACATTGCCTTTCCCCAATCAGCAGCAAATACAATGGGACAAGTCATTGCTGTTAGGAAAGTCATGAGAAGGTAAAGAGTTCTGAAGCTTAACTATGTAGAGAAAGAATCAAGCATTGAAGTACCACTTGCCAATGGCTACTTGGTGATCAAGTGACACGTTGGTTTGGTGAGTAGCGGCTAATGTACACAGGCAGCTAAATCTAGGAAAATTGCAAGATTGAGATAAACAGTATCAAAATAAGGATACCAAAGTATGCAAGTACTAGCAAAACACCCAAGTGAAGATTTTTAGTTAAGCAGTAATCAAACCATTTGGATGAAAGTTGGTAGAGGTTCACCTATAAACAGTAAGAGAACATACATTTAACTCAACAATGTCATCAGATGTCTGTAATAAAGGTATTACAAACACATGTACCTTGCTAAAGCTAGCAATAATAGCTTTTGCATAATTCTGTTTACTGTATAAAAGATGTGCATACATATTATTAAGAATTATCAAACCTTAAAATCTATCTTTAAATAAAGTAACAAGAAACACTTTACTAAGGCAAATAGAGTATCCTACATGAAACACTCCCTTTGATTTTTTTCAAGATGAAAATCATAAGTAGTAAAACATATACATAACATAATGCCATCAAATTATGGTACTTACTTGAGTCACATACATGGGATAATGTTCCTAGAATCCCCTTAATGACTTTCACTTGGTGGCGACGCTCAATCTTCTCCCAAGCATCCAGGATTGCTAAGACCCGTTGGAGACCAGATTCTCGCACTAAGCGAATCACATTACTTTCTGTAAGTTTTAATTTGAGCAAAATATAAGCATTCTATCATCTACAGACTTAGTCAAGATGATCAAGAAGTCACTGATGATTTGCTTAAACACACACATTGTAACTGGATATAACCAATAAAACAAGCATCAGACCTAATCCCATTTTCCTTGTATCAGATACCAGAATTTAGTGATGTTCACAGTTTTACTTTTCTAGTGCTACATATGTACAGTTCTAGTAATACAGAATGTTGGTTATTCTTGATATATTTAGTTAGGATAAAACTTTTCAGCACCAATGTGGAAAATTTGAAATATTTCTATTAAGTTCCAAAATAAAAATCATGCAAAAGAAAAAGAAAATGCACAGTGAGTTATGGCCACTTAGGTAAAAAAAAAATCGTCACCAGAAACAAAAAATATTTTGAGTCTTATATACGAATTTATCAATGCTGTGACAGAAATTCTGGAAACTCACTTTTTGTACTAACCAAACTTTTTAATCAATACCGACAGTTTTACAGATAAATAAGAACTCAACAGAGAGTGATCATATCAGGATGTATTGCCTATAGGTAACAATTACCAGGATCTCATCACAGAGGTGTGAGTTCCAATGAATTATTAAAAAGTATCTGACATGAGTATAACTTACATATTTCTTTATTAATGCTAGCATACCATAATAAACAAAAAAAAAGCAAAAGGCCTCATTTCACTTCAAAAGAAAAAATTTTTCTTCCACATACAAGTTGAAATTAAAAATTCCTTGTGACTTGGTCTTGATAATTTCATTGTCTTTTATGTATTCTTTTCATTTGGGGATGATCAGATTGCTTTACCATCATGTGAACACACAGCTCACAAAAGTACAGTGGGACTTATAGTTTATTGTTGCAAAGCGGATACAGTACAAAAGTCACATGCTTATTCCCCCTATTCTAGTCTACTGGTATATCACCAGAGGTGAGTATTTTGATCTTAACTGCTTTTATTCATACCTGAATCCCTCATTCATTTCACTTACTTTTCAATTAGTCAATGATATATTCAGGAAATAGTAAGTCACGTATTCTCAAAATGTGTTGTGAAACAGGGAGTACTGATAATTAGGTAATCACAATAACATTTAATTTGGACATTTCTGGAACAGATACTCCTGGAACAAATTAGATCAGAGTAATTAAACCATACTGTATAATCATGATGGCATTATATAATGAAAAAACATGATCAGAAGCAACTATACTTACATGTTAAGTTCATGAATGAGTAATATATAAGCTTTAACATACTGCTAATGAATATTGTGCTTATTTTCTGTTAACTGAAGATTTTCATTCTGAAAAATAATTGACCATAAAACTAATCAATTTGAGTATTTGATTTCACAAAGTTCTGTATTGAATCTTAATTACAATTCAAATTAGATCATATTCAAGCACAGCATTAACTTCAGTGTGACATCATTTTAATATTAAGTTGTCCTGCAAAACTTCTGTTCATGTTTCATAAACTGTAATACAAATTAAGTGAAGTCTCAGGCTATGTATGTATCTCTGACTGGAAAATCCTTTTTTGAGCTAAATATCATGTGTCAGTAAAAATGCTTTTACAAGCTATATGGCAAAAGAAAATCCATGCATTCTACTAACACTATGAGGCAAATAAATGACAGAAAATCAATTCTGGTTTACAGACTTACTTCTGTGCTTGGACAATATAACATCAAAAGAAAAAAGCTCCAATATTCACCTGGCCTGGCAGTTGGAACACCATTATGCAAAACGTTTTGACCCCATAAAAAACTTCTTAATATCCTCAAAATACTGTTTATCACAAGCCAGCCAATCTTGACTTGTAAATGATGAAGAAAGGTTCTAAGCCCCCTACCTACTGTAGCTCATACACTGCTAACAAACAAGCTACTTCAAAATGGATAGAAAAGGGCATGCATCATCATCATCTTTGCATCATACCTCAAGTGAGGTTCGAAACATTGGTCCTCCCGACTTTCTCCACCATCACATGGACCTTACAGACAACTAATTCAATGACATAAATAACGGAATCAAGCCGACCAATATAAAGAACTGGGATGAGTTAATGGCATATACAGATAGACAGATAGATAGATAGAAATATGTCTTCTGAGCATATCAAAATAGAGAAATATGTATTAATAGTATACCTTACTTTCAGTACTTAACAGGGTTTTAAAGGCAAAGGCTTAACCACATATAACGTTTCATATCAGAAAAGGTGGACATTAGTAGTATCAATGCCAAAGTACATTCATACATTAGAGCCAGCCTTGGCAATAGGTCTCCAGTCCCTGGAAGGGGTGAAAAAGTTTAAAAACGGACTTGCTAATGACTGAATTATTTAAAAGATGCACTAAAAACTGTCTGCCTTATAGCTTAAAGCCTACTTATACTAATGATGATGAAGTAGCCCAATGACTGCTTCTAAGCCACATCAATGATTGCACAGAGACATTTGATTGGCATCAATGAAGACGAAATCCCACCAAAACCTGTTTATCTTCAAAACAGCTCTAGTCAAACAGATGGAAGTGAAAAGCAATAATTTTGCAAGAAAATATGAAACCTATACCTGAAAACATACAAGTACCCACCAATGACATTATAAGCTGCTGTGAATGATTACAGGGAAGCTAATGGAACATCCATATGAATATCACATGAAGAAGGTTCCTCAAGGCAGTTTCTTGTTAAACTTTGGATAAATTTTCATCAATATTTGTCTCTAATATAGCATCTCTCAGTGGCACTAGACGAGCTATATCTATCTATGACTCAAAATAACAATCTACCTAATCTGAAATGTTACATGATAAATTGCTACTCTTCCTCATACCATGACAGGTCAAATTATGTACTGAAAGTAGGCATGGAGATGGGAGTGGTATTACAAGTGATGGATATCTGCAAAATAAGAATGCTCAATATATAAAATCAAACTGACTTCTGTCACTTATTTACTGTTAAGCAGAAGGAACTCCTTACCAATCAAAATCATGATACTCGATAACATTTGTACCTTTGGACGGTATAACTGACTAATTTTGTGATGCTTTAGACCATACCATACACCTGCTGCAAACTATTAAACAATCTACAGAAGTCACAGCTTACGATGTTTTTTAAACCAATTTAGGTTATTGTAACCATTTATCTTCAAGCTGTCTCCCACTGATGGAAAAGCAGACTTTTAAACATATACCTTTATACTTTGAAATCAAGTCAACACAACTAAAACTAAAAATTCAACAATAAAAGAAAATTTCAAGAAACATTTTGACCACTGGTTTTTACACCAAACAGGAAGTCCATTTATTTTCATTAGGCTCTGATACTGCAGCTTTATCTGGTCTGAATTCTTTTTTAATACTTTCCATAATATTTCTCTGAGACAATGGCTGTCATCACAATAATAATCGCTGGGTGAGAGTGACTGGCTGGCCGAAAATTGTTTGAGGGTGGCAAGCAGTTATGGTGGGTAGCTTAAACTTAATAAATTATGGTGATCCAACTGGCTAGTTGTGTGAATTCTGAGGCATGGGTCTTTTGAGCTCTGTCAAGCACACACAATTTCTAAAGTAAACTACATCATGTAAAACTAATTTGTAACATTAACTGATTTCCAAACTTCAGGGTCAAACAATGGTCAGTATTATGCAAGTCCCTAGTTGCACATTATACTGCAATCATTCAGGTTCTGCCTAGAGTATGGCAAACATTCCTTAAGATAACTTAAAGCTAATACTATATGCTCTTGTTGGTCACTAAGATAATAAAAATTTCAGCATCTGGATTAGTAAAAGATGACTTTTCCATTGGTTTTAAGTGTCAAGTACCACAATTTTGTTGTCCCCTCAAATCATAATTAGACAATAAATCCTCAACATTTAACATATGAAAAAGCACAATTGAGTATCTGGCATTTATTGTACCTTAAGTACTTATATAAGTATGGCTTCATTATAAATGACAATGCTGTTTAACGTAGTCTGCTAAGTTGACCACCAATTATTACATTAAATCAAACATCATTTGCAAGGGCTCCTAGCCTGAGCTCTTAAGCATTTCTTGGGTTCCATTGCTTGAATCCATACAAACAAACCAGTGATTCAGCTTTAGCCTTCAGACTTTAAATGACAAATCCACTAAATACATGATACTTGGGTACTTAAACAACTTTCAAGATAAGCCTGTATACAGCTACAACCTTGAACCACTCCCTGCATAAATGGTCAAGGTCATACATGCAATGACACCCACACCATACAGGATCCCTTACCAAAGAAATAGTTAAGAAGTGCTTGAAGTTTTTGGCCATTAGACCGTACAATGGCTGCTAACCGAGGGCTCACATTGGCTACAGAAAGAAGTGCTTGCCAATGATTTAAACTTAAAAAGAAAAATTGGTGTGATCCTAAAACTGAACTTATTAGTAGTGGCGGTGTTGAAAGCAAGGAGATGTTTTGAATGTAAGACTTTCTTTAATAACTTAGAAATGTAGCACCTACAGTCTGACAGTTATAAGTAGGCAGTTAAAAAAATGTATGCACAAAACAATTAGACAACATCATCATAATGAGAATTTTAGGCATAAAATCAAACTTTATTTAAATTAAAAAAAGAATATGGCCTTTCTTATTAGTACTTAAGAAACCTGTTAGCAAAATAAAGCATTGAAAATATTCTGGGAAATTCTTTTGTGAAGAATTTAGAGTACAATACTTTACACAAATTGTTACTAGGCTCAACAGAATATGAAAGAGCTGCATGAAAATCTTTGTGGGGCAAAAGTAATTTCAACATAAAATGTTATTAAGAAAGTAAATCTAATGGGCTAATTCAGACTAAAGATGTGATGATACATAATACATCCAATAATGATATCAAATACCAAATTATAAGGAATTTTCTGAGGTTACATCATTACCATATACCTGTAAAGAGCTTTGCTTTACTGTAAAACAAAAAGTTTGAATCTATCAGTCCATTTTTAATACGCTATTTTCCACTTTAAGATGATGAAGGCTCATGACCATCCTTTGCTTAACACTTTAGTTGTCAACTGTCAACATTTATTCGACTGATGAAAAGAAAGGCACTGTTCGAAACAATTAATGCATAACTTTGAGCTATTACTCATATACTCTAATACTGTCATCTACCGTAAACTATCAAAAACAATCAAAAGCACATGAGCAAATTGTTGCCCCATTCATTAGAGTGTACTAACAAAAATGGTAATTATATTGGCACTATTCCACTTAACAAGCTTTGTCTCTGAGTGGAAATTTATGTTCCTAAAAGCAATGAGCCTTAAAAATTATTGTGATATCCCACACAATATATAAATATGGATAAATATATTGCTGTCTGATGAGATACTTTTATTCTTATAACATCACTATGTGATGTGCAATATATAATTAACTTTTTTGAAACATTGTCCCTACTGCAAATGTGAAACACCCTACATCAGCTGGAGAACAAGTCAAGTTCACTTCAACTAAATAATCAGGTTTAACAAACTGATTCTTATTTACAGATAGCTTTAAAGGTAATTCCTCACATCTTTGTCTAAGAAATAGACATCAGGCCTTGATACAGACAGACATTGTGAAAAATAACCAGGCACAATAATAGAATAAGCAAAGGGAAAATGCCGTTTTGAAATGTTCCATTTTTTTCTACCCAAAGCATCCCTCTCACCCTCCTCAATGTTTTGGCCCCCAGTACCCAAAAACCTCCTTTACAACATTATCCCATCTCCATCTCCTCCTCCCCTTTGCTTCCTTTGCCTCTGACACATTTATCCTCTTCGTCAGTCTATCGTCACTCACTCTGGTCATATGCCCAAACCATTTCAGCACTCCCTGGTTGGCCTTCTCAGTCAGACTATACACACTAACATACTTCTCTATACCACACCTATATATCCTTAGCACCTTCTATAAGATACCTCTGTTAACCCTATCAAACACTTTCTCCAGATTTATAAATGCCACATACAAGTCACACTCTCTCTTCAAACATTTCTCACAGATTCTTCAAAGCAAACATCTGCTCCACACATATTTTACCTCTCCTGGAATTACATTGTTCCTCCCTGATCAAATATTCTGTGCATGACATCATCCTGTTAATCAACACTTTCTCAAACATCTTACCAGGTACATGAAACAAACATACACCTCTACAATTGCTACACTAATTTTTGTCTTCCCTGCTTTTATGCAAGGGCACTTATACAGGCATTTCGCCAGTCCTCAGCACCCTACCTATGGCCATACATACTTCAAAAACTGATTAACCTATTAACATCATCATCCATTTTCTTAGGAACCTCATTTCCAATCCCATTTACTTCAATAACTTTACCAAATCTAATCTTGAGCAAAACTTTTACTACCTCCTCTTTTTTTACCATCACATTCCACCATTCACTGCCCTTTCTTAATGTCCACATCCCATCTTCCACACTTCACCTACACAATTAATCACTGCTACCCTATATAACATCCACTCCTCTTAAACTCTCTTGATTTCATTTATTTTCAACCTATGCCATTCTTCACTCAATCTCTTCGGGTATCTCTGCACACAATCCACATTACCAAACCCACTCACTTTCACCACTTCATCTACACATATGTCACTTCCTCTCTTTCTTAATCAACCACCCACTTGCAATCCTAGATTCACCAAGAAATGATCAGACATTCCACCTGTCATCCCTCTAAACAGGTTCAAATCCAACAAAATTTCCATTACACTCCTGCAAATGAAAATATAACCCATTTGTGCCCAGTGACTTCCAACCCCACTCACACTCATATTCTCATGTAACCACCTCTTCTTAAATTATGCATTCCCAGTTGCCAATCATCTATAAGCACACAACTGAACAAGCTTTTTCCCATTTTCATTTACACTAGGATCCCCATGCATCCCCAACTATACCCTCAATTGCCACATTACCCAATCTACATTCAGATTCCCTTGCACTAAAATTCAATTCTTTGCATCAAAACTGCCAGAGTATTCACTCAACTCTTCCTAAAATGCATTTTTTTCTTCCTCAAGCCTCTCACTCTTAGTGTATAAGCATTACAAATCACCTACCTCTCATAGTCTACTTTCATCCTAACCAACACCATCTTAAACTCACTTCCTTGAAATTTTTAATTGAAATCTTTAACTAAGTCCCACAGCTCATTTCTTATCAGAAGTGCAAACACTTCCTTCCCTGCTATCCTCTAACTAACTGTGGACTTGACCCTCTGAATATAACTACCCTCAACCTTCAACTCAAGAACCTGAAAATCCAGGATTTTCTCTCATCAGACACAGCATCTCTCCCTTCTTTTCATCCTGATTAAAACCATGCACATTCACATCTCAGCCTGAGAATTATGGGAATAGCCCTCGCTTGGCTCCTTCCTCTATTCCTACTTTTAAGTGTGATATTACAGGAAAGAAGGTTTTTCAGCCCCTTGAACCCCAATCTTAGTCACTTTCTGTGACATGTAGGTAATATGTGGGTAGTATAATGTCTCTCCTATCACCATGGACAACTTCGAATTTATCAAAACTACTTTAGATACATTATCAGTTTTAACCAATCTATATAGATAAACTAAATATCTAACTTATTTCTAAGATGTTGGAAATGATATAACTGAATGTGCATAGAATAACATTATCAGTGAAAACATACATATGTAAGGTATTAACAGATGCAGAGATACAGTCAAATAAAAGTATAAATGAGCCTTCACCCAAAGCATTAGCTGAAACATATTTACAAAGGAAAACATGCATTAGAAAAGTTTTCTGGAAAATACATATTCTCCATAATGAACACATTACTTACTAGCTTTGGTAAGAAGAGCTAAGATCTCCATAATAAACTTGATCTTGGCCCAATGAGTCTTTGGAACTGAACTGAGGATTGCTGCCATTGTAGCCACACACCCATCTTTACCCAACACCACCTGGTTAGTGGCTGCAAGATAAAGTTGCCATCTCATCAGATTAAATTTTCAAGAAACAGTTTGGTTTAAGATATTTGCAGTCTTCTTCCCATCTTTCTCAAGTCTTGTATCATAAAATGGTGGTACAAAGACTTCTTCAAAGATCTATACATACATAATCATGCATAACTGTTTCTATATTCATTCCTATTGCATCTCTCATCTACTGAAATTCTTTCTTCACTTAGATTTCACTTACTGTACTTTATGTACAATTTCTTCTCACCTATAAAGACCTATCCACACCTGATACCTGTTATCATATTCATTCCTCTTGCATCTCTCATCTACTGGAAATCTTTGTGCTTTCCCTAAAATTACATAACAGTTCTTTTTGAAATGATCCATCCTTAAAGCCCCATGATGAAAATAAAAAATATATAAAACTGGACACTTTTTAACATTTATGGTTCAAGATTTTTTGTATAGGCCTATCTAATGTCTTTAACTCCATTCCTATCTTGATGGGGTGGATCAAGTAAATACAACCTCTCAGTTCATTCAAGAATGTCATCAACTTATGTCAAATGTGCTAAAGTGAACAAAGTCTCCTATTCTTTTTTTTGTAACAAGGTTTCCAATCTAAAGACAGAAGTTGTCATTCAGTTCAGGCCTTGAATAACATAAATGACAAAAGAAAGAGAAAAATGATGAAAAAGAATGCTCTTGGAGTTCTTCTCAAAATGGAAAATTTGGATCAATCAGTTATGAAATGAAAACCAAAATGAAATGGGGAGGGTGAGCAAAATGGAGCAAAGACACAAGGTTAAAAGAAGAACATCTATATGGTGTATGAAAGTAACTGATATCATGTCTTGCCTAGTTTTACTGAGACAGGGAGTAAGGTTCATAATTCTGATATGATTATTCCAAGCACAACTTATACACTTATTCATTGAGACAATAGTACCTCCCTACATGGTTGCTGTCTACAAACACTAACAGAGTAACATGCACACTTAATTTTTCATTTTTTCCTGTAAGCTGATCTATCAGGTGAAATGAACATCCATCTGCACCTCCTTGCTTACACACAAGGGGGCCTAAACAGACTCCAAAGTTGGTCTGAAACATCGTTCATGAATTTCAACCCAAGCAAATGTAAAATGATGAGGATTGGACAAAGCGAAAAACAGCCTCAATATGATTTTTACCTAAGCTTCAGGATTCTGTGTTCAAGAGGGAGTAGACATCACCAGAGTCCCATATTAGGAGAACAGCTAGGGAGACAAACTGTCTGGTGGCCAATATCAAAATAGCTTTCAAGTATATGGATATAGAAATATTTAGCAAGCTATTCATATCCTACATAAGACCGAAATGAATGTAACTCTCAGGTTTGGTCACAGCACCTAAAGAGGCACACAGAACTCATAGAGAAGGTCCAGATGAGGGCAACAAAGATGATACCGGAATTAAGAGAGCTAAGCTACAGGGAAAGGCTGGAGGCTTTAAATTTACTCGCCTTGGAAGATACAGGACTGAGGGTTGACCTTATCACAACCTTTAAGTTTTTAAAAGAAATCGACAAGTGGACAAGGGAAAGTTCTTTGAGAGATGCAGGGACAGAACATGAAATTAAGTAAGAAGCTTGTAAATAAGGATGTAAAGAAATAATTTTATAGTATGAGTAGTGGATGAATGGAACAGACTGACTGAGGACACAGTTTATGCAGACAGCATAAATAAATTCAAGAGGTTGTGTGATAGTAGTGTTCAAGAGATGGGACCCCAAGAGTGTAAAACTTCCTCCCCTTACAATACAAATAGGTAACTGCATAAAGTAGGTAATTACAAAATGCCTCCATTTCACATGATCATAAATTATCATTCTGAAATACCTCTAGTCGCAAGCAAGTCACACACTATATCTATCTATGATGCTGACTAAGTTTTCTCCTTGCACCTTCAACTATACAAACACACATCTTCACCAACATAACATTTGCTGTCTGTCCCATGCTGCTAAAACACTTGAAGTCCATGTATCTTTCTAACGATTTCTTAACTCCACATATATTTTCACATCATTATATTTTATTCTACATACTTCCTAATATTCATTTTATGATGTTAATCATCTAATTGTGCTATTTCTAATTTTCGTCTATCTGGACCTAGGACACCTAAGTTTCACACCTACAAAATTGGGACAAGTAATCCATAATGCTAGATTCTTACACACTCAAGTACTTCAGTTCTCTGTAAGCCCCATTTTTTCTATCTTGCTTGACTCTCCTCTAATCTTCAGCTTTCCGTCTGCGATCTTTAATGGTCATTGCCTCTATATATCTTAACTCATAAACAGCTAATTCTTCTTCATTCAAGCTGACAGTAAACTACAACTCACTATCTATTGCAAAAATAAGAACATTCCTCTTGCATCTCTTTTTAACATCCTCCTCTAACACATACCACCAAAATGGCCTACTATCACATCCAACAGCTCCTTTGTTAAAAGAGCAGCAACATCTGCATATGATATGTTCTACCATGGCTCAGCTGTATGTCGCAATTCCCCCATCTTGTTTTCCTCTCACTTCTCATGTTCCCCTGCTATTAACTAGAACACATAAGACTTAGCAAGCCACTGCATCACATGACTACAGTGTGGCTGCTGGCAACTCAAGTTTGAAATGTTGTGATGTCTGTTCCTTCCTTAAAACACTAGTGTAGATGAAAAAGTGTTGAATACAGATATCAAAAAGTTCTTAATTTCAGTTCTTCTAAGGATATACAGAAGCATATATCAAAATTACCGAAACAGCAAACATCCAGAAGTCTGGAATTAAACCTTGCAAATTTTCATTCCTGTGTGCATTGCTAAATTAGAAGCAAATTCCCTTGTACTGTTGATGTATCCTCCATTTATTGCACTGGACATGCTCTACTAATTTGAGATTCTAAGCCACCTGAAACTTTTGTTAACCTTGCTGTAACTTCATTGCAATTGTGATAAGGCAAACGTGTAAATCTCTACAGTAAGGAAAATGAGCATTTAATATGTGGTGGTGTAGTAAAAATCAGCCTTGAGGTGAGTTCTAGTCTGAGTAACAAGTTTACATAAAGAGCAGTAATAGTGTTATACATTTCACTATTGCACTAAGAAGTTCTGTTCCTGATTTTTGCCAGAAATACTGCTGACAACTGTGTTGCAAATAAGGCACTGAAACAGCACAATATAAATATACATCTTTGTTAAATTAGATTTTGGGATAAATACTTCATGACTTTAACACCAAAAATAGTACTGTAGTAAATACCCAGTTATCTCTCTGTTAATGATATCTTTTTAACAAGAATTACCAATATTATTAATGCTGTCATTATCATTCCAATCATCAAATTACTACTATCGCCCTATCCTATACTCCATCAATTCCTCCTCAAATGTTCTGTGCTCACATCACAAAGACATAAACACAATACTGCCCTTCTTGACATGAGGTCCCAACTAGGGAATATAGCTGGCTTCCAGTGCAACACATGTGCCCCACAGGAAGGTAAAGCAAACATCTAAAAATCTTGTAGATTTTGAAGAGTTGGAAGTTTACTAAAATATACATCAATCTTATGGATATTATGTTGTAATTACACTCCAAAAACTTACAGTTTTTGGCCAAGTACTTAGTCACAATCAACAAGGGAAGGAGAGGGATGCTGTTCTTCATGTGAGTCTGTAGCAACTGATGTGTAAGCTTCACTCCACCAACAAGCCTTGCTTTTATTGCCAATTTGGGGTCTGAAGATAAAGAGATTAATTAGATAGTGTGGATCAAAAATACATATAATTTTTACTTTATAAAGATTCCATACTTCCATTCATAAACACATCCCTTACAAGCACTAAAAAACAGAGCATGTAATAGCTATCAAATCTAAAGACTTTATGACAACCTATCATTCGAAATCAAGCAAGAAAGAAGATGGAGCAACTATAAATTTTTAAATACTACCAGAATAATGTGTTTGTTTCATTCACAGCCACCAACTTTGTAAGTAATATACCTTTTGATGCTAGCTTTGCCAAGACTTGATATGCTGCAGGTGTGCATGATTCAATAGTAGACAAGCCATCAGCAGACAGAGTCTTCAGGGTACGTAGAATCACTTCAGCTGTGTTTAGTGCCAGACATAACTGAATTATGATGTGGCGCACTTCTCCTGAAATATAGTTAACATTACTAAGCAATACCATATAACAAAATTTAAGTAAGTAAACCAAAAACTGAGTATACAGAGTATACTGCCATCTCTTCTCTAACAAGAATTTCAAATGCAATCTACACCAAAGCAGCAAAGTTACACTATCCATTAATAATCATTTTTACATTGTAAATTATCCAGGTTAATTTCTTTAGGCTTCAACTTAATACAGTGTCTTCTTGTCTCCTCCGGCCCATGTCAGATAGCATTCATTTCTCCTCAGTTCTTTGGTTTATAACACTGATCTCAACAAATATATTATTGAATAGACAATGGAACTCAGAATTAAGCCAATCCCCTAAGAATGAAAATATATCTCAGCAGATGTTCAATAACATCTGACATTAGGCTGTCTTTAGCTTGGCTGTCTCTATCTATAGCCGACAGCTACGTAAATTACAATACTCTTACTGTCCTCCAGCAGACAACCTTGCTGTAAACCATCATGTCTGCCATTTTTTTGGCTTTTCCATGGACTCATGTACTAAAGTTAATCTTACAACTGCAATTCTATACAAGACAATTTTCCTGAGGGATAGTTTACATCATCAGGAAAATTCTGCATGCACCTGAATGACATATGATTCAACTGATATTAGCTATGTTGTATCAAATAACAAAGTAGAATCAGATGAAGCACTTACAAATACAGTATAAGAAATGGGGAAAGAGGTGTGGAGACTGAGGCCTTAAGGTGCATGTCTCGTGAAAGCAGGGTAATGCATATGAATTAGCTGAAGCCGCCATACATTATATATATAGATATACTGTACTTGTATGACAGCAATATATTTGTCCATGTTATGTTTCCTCAGGATTTAGAGGTTCCTCAAGGAGCGAACATGTACGGTAATGTACAGCTACTTACATTACCAACAAGATGGAAGAACACTCATGACATATTGTAGTAGTTGTAAGGAAAAGTTATGCAAAACTTGAGAAATATGTACATCATTTATGCCTTAACAAGATACAATGTAGTGGAAGGCTGAGGTACCTGAATGGTGTTTGGGAAATCTTCATAATTTTCAAAATGAAGTACACAAGTCTTTCAGAAATGAACAGAAAAAAAGATTACAGTATAATATTGATTGTAATCCAAAGATTACAGTATAATCTCAAATGTATCATCTTCAAAATTTAAATCTAAAGACAGAAACTGAACTAATGCATCGTAGATTAATCCTGACAAGCACTTCTGTCTCCCCAAACAATATTTATGGTAATGGGCTAACCTTTGTTATTGGGAGAGATGGCATCATGAAGCAGAGCGCATGTAGCTCCCACAAGAGAAGGATCACGACACAGCTGACAATACAAATCCAATAACTAAAATATGTGGAGCATAACGACAGAAAATGCACATCTCTGTCTTTAAGGATCTCTTGCACAATATCTATATGATGAGACAGAAGAACATGGTGAGGATGTAAGATAATCACAGATATGTGAATAAATGTATACTGTGCTAACATATCTTTATTTACAAATATGATAAGAGTCAACTCAAAACGAATATGACAACAGGTTCTATTCAATGCCAGTTCTGAATAATGGGTCGAATTAATGAGTCATCATACAATGACAAATTAATGTGTCCGAGTTTCCATGCTTTGGGCATGAATAATCTAATTTCAACTCTATAAACACTGAACAATGCTGTAATTACTTCCATAAAAAATTACTAGTAAAGAAAATTTTCATTTTCGAATATCAGCTGTGAAGTTCATCTAATCCATTACTAGTGAAAGAAAATGTCCTTGCACTACATATGAATAATATTTATTAAGTCACATACAATTTCAATAAAAAAATAAAATCATATTTTTACTCATCTATGATATCTGGGAATACAGACCTATTAAGAAGCTATGCTATGAACCCTGACAGTGATTTACATTCCATCAAGCCACATCATTAGTTTCATCATTAATCCCTGCAATATTCCAGCCATCTATACGGAATGTCAAGAGAGAGGAGAATACCAACCTCAATGGTGCGTACTAGATGTTCTAGTGTCCGTTGCTCACGGGAAGCCATTACGGCCAATGTCTCCAAGCGAGCTTCCGCATCTGGAAACAAATTATCACATTAGTTCATAATCATAAGGAAAAACATGAAGCTCAAGGGTTTATATGCAACCACTGGCAGCCAAAGCAGCCACAGTTATCAGTGGGAGATTCTTTGTCTATCTACCTATCTATATCTCTGGTGCCTGTTCCTTCTGGGAACTCCCATCAATGGAGGTCATCCCTACCCTTACATGCCTCCCTCAAATACAGTAATAATCTTTGTATATGAGAAACTTTGTCTAGCAAAAGACACAGCACTTTCTGTTTTCATTCGATAGTACAGGTTGTACCTCTCTAATCCGGCGCTCTGAGGTCCGGCAACTCCAATGCTCCGGCACGTTTTGAATCTGTCGCCATTAGTTTGTGGATCTGCCACCTGGGTGGCGCTGTTAGCAAGTTAGCAGCGCTAAGGCGCCAAAATGTTTACACTGCAGCCGAGCTAATTAACAGTTCTGTTAATTTCTTATATTCAGCTATATTTTAGCCCTTCAGGATGTCATCCAAGAGACCAAGAGGTGCAGAAGATGGTGCTAGCGCTAATAAGCGTAAGCATAAATCATTATCTATGCTTGAAAAGGTGGAGTTACTGAGAAAGTTATATAAAGGAACTTCTGTAAAGACTTTGTGTGAGTACTATGAGATTGTATCATCAATTGTGTATGAAAAAGAAACAAAAGGAGCAGATTTTTAAGTTTTTTGCTGAAAATGAAAGCCAGAAAAGTTTAAAGTTTCGGAAAACTT
>JAUTYZ010265883.1:0-10162 GCA_032273725.1 Panulirus interruptus
TGATGCTAGGGGATCTGAATACATGGATGGGTGATAATGCATTTGAGGGTCTTTCTAGGAGGAATTGAGTCTCTAGTGTAAAGGAAAATCGATGAAAGTTTGTCAGATTGCATTCTGAAAGAGGAATTTTAATTAGGAATACATGGTTTAAAAAAAGGTGCATACATGATGAAACATAGGTGAGTGGAGCTGTTGGTTATTAAGGTGTGCACAACAGAGGTTGTTAGATATGGAATGCCCATATCATGGCAGAGGCAAGTGTAAATGCTGATGATGGATGTTGGAATGGATGAAATGACATTCATGTGAAAGAAGTAGCAAAAGTGAGCAAGTTTGGAAAAGTTGCGTGTGTACAGAGATAACAAAGATTGAGCGAAGAATGACGTATAGTTAGAGTTAATGAAACGATAGGAGTGAAAGATGTTCAGGGGAGTGGTGCTTAAGTGTGTGAATGAAGTGTTTGGCATGCAGAAGATGGGATGTGGACATGTGAGAAATGATAATGAGTGGTGGAATGTGGAAGTTAGATTGCAAGTGAATGGCTGGGATGCTCTCTATAATTAGTTACCATTTATTGTGGCTCATCTTTCATCTTCTCAATCTTCTTTCCTTCCAACTTACAATGGACACATATTACTACACCCTTCAGTTTGATTTTGATATTTTCTGCTCTGAATGTTTCAGATTGTTTGAAGTTTGCTTGATCTCTCACACTCTTGTTGACCAAGTTTCTTTAATTTTGATGAGGGCAGTTTTGTTATCTTTAGTGTACTTATTGATGTGATTTACTTTGATTCAAAAATGTTTAGCTATTAGATTTTGTATATTTATACATACAGTCTTCCAAGGTTTTGTTATTCGTTTATTTGTCCTCAGCTAGTTTTTGGTGTTTGTGTACAATATTCTTTTATTTTGTTGCTTGGTTTTTCATTTGGTGCTAGTTCATTTCTGATTTTGAAAGGAGCTTTCTTTGTGTGCAATTGTGTTATTTATTGTCTCAGGTATTGTACTCCCATTTGACTATGATTTATCTCATTTGGTTCTTTAAGGAAGAGAGAAAGGGTATGCATATTAGGCTTCTGTCACAAGTGTCTTTCAGATGTAGCCTAAAATGTAAAATATTTTGAGAAGTGCAGTATCATCTTTATGACTCAACTGTAAGTAACACCACAGTGCACAAAATTAATTATTGTATGTTTGCAGTGTGACCCATGTATGTAACAGGTTTATAAATGCATGGCACACTTAGAAAATAACACCCACATCTAACTCTGACCATTACCAGAACACTGAAACTGCAACTTATTGAAGTTATTATATCAAGAGAAAACTGCATTAATGTGAGATGCATGATAG
The DNA here is from genome assembly GCA_032273725.1 of Panulirus interruptus. NCBI lineage: Eukaryota > Metazoa > Arthropoda > Malacostraca > Decapoda > Palinuridae > Panulirus > Panulirus interruptus. Next base: position 1,357 of record JAUTYZ010265883.1, read on the forward strand.
GTGTTAAGAATGTTAATGTAATTGGACGATACATTGATAATGAGAGAATTAGCAATAGATTTAAAAGCTGTTATAAAGGAATTTGCAGGCGTTTGATAGAGATGTTACTTTTGTAGGAATACATGAGGCCTTTTCTTTGTCTGTTCCTGATACTGCCTCGCTAATGCAGGAAATGGCAAATGAGAGTGAAAGAAAGAAACATACAAAATCAGGGTTGGGTCTTAGAGGTAATGAAATCATATTATTAAATATAGTGTGATGATCAAAAGATGGAGGGGCTACAGAAGGCTGAATATTTGAGTAGCATCGTGATGAAACAGAAAGTAAGGCATTAGGATTGAGCAAGGGCAGGAAAATAGAAGAATCTCCACAGAAAGTAGTAAAATGTATAGGTGTAAACCATCAGGCATGGGTAGGTTTGCCATGAGTGTAGACACCCACAGTTACAGATATTAATGAAACCTGGGTCTGTAACACTGAAATGTGTAGTATAATGGATTTTCTTAGAATATTTTGAGTTAATAGAGTAAAGAGGATGTAGTTTTGGAAAGACAGTGATATTGCTTGTTAGAAGGGTTTTGTTCATAAAACAGAAAATACTGCACTCTGATCATATGGACATAGTTGGGAAACATGAGGAGAGAATGATGTACACAGTGTTGTTAAGTGAGCGGGAATGGATACAGAGGAATATCAAAGGCACAATAGTAAGACAAGAGAAGTACTACAATCCAAATAAGGGTTTCTTTATGGAGTAACCTCCAAAAATGTGAAGACATCATGCTTCCCTGCTGTATTGTGAGAGAGTGAATATGGACATGGTTAAAAAATATTTATATGTATTTAGCATTGTTTCTGCATTATGAAAGAAGTCATTCACCATTACTGATTTTGTTGATTTCAGTTAAGGAGCATTTTAGAGGAAACTGTGGGAGTGGGTCGTTTGCATGAGGGCTGGGAAAACACCAACTTGATGAGCCTCCCAGCAGACCTCATTCCTCATGTATCTCGCTGGGCCAAGCTTATTGCTCGTCTCAACTCTACTGTTAAACCTAGTAAGTAGTACAAGGCTTGATTATGTCTCCAAATTAGATGGATATATATTTTTAATACTAATTGCTGTGCCTGCCTTCTTGAGGTAGTGTCAGGAACAGATAAACAAATGGTCTCATTTGCTCATAACCAATCACTGTGATATATGAGTAACTAAACCAAAGTCTAGCATCCATAGTCAGGCCCCACAGACTACTTTGTGGGTTATTGTGACTGCTGCATATGCTCTAGTTAAGCTCATTAACCCTTTCATATCTGTTATCCTTAACTAAAGTGAGTGTTATATAGTGCTATACTCCTTCATCTTGCCACTTATTAACTTGAATTCTGCATACATTGTAAAATCTGCTGGCTGGCTACAGTGTAGGTAGCAACCCAAACGAAAGATGAGTCATTGGAAGAGATTGGAGGCTTCATTAACCTTTTAGTAAGCCTTGGGGATAGTGGCTCACCTTTTATCAGGATTCGCTCTTTCTGAGTTGCATCTTCAGCACCTAGGGTGTCCTTGCCTGCCCATCCTTACACTTCTTGGGCTGCACTATTCCCCCCACCACCCATATATGCATTCTTACTCTCTCAAAAATAAGGAGAGTGCGAGATGAGTTTATCACATGAAGAAAAGTATTCATTCTGATTTTATCTGAAAAAGGTAGTGTTCGTGAGACTGAATGGGATTCACATTTGAGAATGGGCATCAGGGCCCATGCACAACCAGCAGGATCAGAGTTGAGTTTTGTTATATATGTATAGTTAGAGGGCAATGATATATGCCCACTGTCTATCCCTTTTAATTTTTCTTTTTTCAGGTGTAGACCAGGGAAAAAGATGCAAGCCAAAAGGTTTAAGAGTATATTGGCCACCATATACCACATACTCCAGTTCTGTCTATCCAATATACTCCTTTCACCCTCCTGAATACTCAGGCCCTAATACCCCAAAGCCTCCTTTACTCCATCTTTCCATCTCCTTGATCTCCCACTTCCCTTTGCACCTAACAAACAGATCCTCTTTGTTAATCTCTCTTCTCTCATCCTCTCCAAATACCCAAACAATTTCAGCTCAGTCTGGTTAGCCCTCTCAGTCAAAGTATTCTTACTAGCACACTTCTCTCTAATGATGTCATTTCTTGCATATACACCCTTGCTGATGGGGCAGCTATACATTCACATATACCCGTCTTTGCCATTACAGACACTAACCTTTCCTTCTATGCACTCCTGTGAATTCTGAGCCAGGAAATTTAGGAGAGGTCCTCATTCATTGTAAGCACTCCACTTTTGTTTACATTTGTTAACTTTCATCATATACACACTCCTAGACTCTGTCATAAGCCTGTGAATATCTCTCTTGTGAATACCACTTGAGCCATGTCATTTGCAAATAATAACAGTTTTACCTTTAATAGTTCTCACTCCCTTCTGTTGTACTACAGACCTTCCTCTGGTTTCAAGACCCTTTTCATTTACCCTCCCTCACCTTTTTGTCCATCATTAGATAAAAGAACCATTGTAATATTGCATGTCCGTGAAGCAGATACACTCTTCACAAGGAAGATTTCCTCAGTAAATAATTTTAGTGATGCTTCTGAGTGTCTAATACAAGGAAGAGTAAGATCAAAATATTAAGATGGTTTTGTATCATGTCAAAATTTGTAAAACAAGTTTTTTTCTAACCTTATAACAGAGTTAGATTAAGTGAATAATAGGGGAACATGGTGGTCCCTGGTGTGAATGAGACTGGGAAAATCTAGTAAAGTTTTGTACTGAGAAAGGATTGGTGATCTGGATTACATGGATTAAAAGAGAGATGGATACATAAATATACAGAAATGAGTGGGACTCAGGGTCAGTGCCCATTACTTGATTATTTGTAGATCAACAGGCATGCAAAAGAGAGGTTGTTGAATGTGAATGTGCTGATGGGCAGCAAGGTGAATGACAGATCAATTTTCATTGAATGCAAATATGAAAATTTATGATGGGTTCAGAAAGAGAAGAAATAATTTTTGTGTGAGGGAAGTGATGAAAGTGAACGAGCTAGGAAAGGAGGCCTGTTTGATGAGTTACCAAGGGAGACTGAGTGAAGAATGGCATAGGAAGAAAGTAAAAGAAACTACAGGAGTGGAGGAGTGTAAGCATTTTAAACATGCAGGGTCTAGATGTGTCAGTGAAGTTTAAGGCATGCAGACTGGGATGCGTAAGTATGAAAAAGGGTACTGCACTGAGCATTATAATGTGGAAGTTAAATTGTTAGTGAGAGATAAAAGGGAAGTATATGGATAGTATGTACAAGGGAGGACTGCAAGCAACTGGGAGGAGTACAAGAGAAAGCAGCAGGAGGTCAAGAAAAAGGTATGGGAGCTTAGAAATATGGCAGATAAGAGATAAGATGAGAGAGTATCAGTGAACTTCAGTGATACTAAGAAGGTGTTTGGGATGGAGGTGAATAGTGTGAGGAAGACAAGAGAATAGATAGGGATAACAGTAAGGAGAGCATATGAGGAAAGGGATAACTGGCAGTGAAGATGTGAGGAAGAACTGGAGAATTTTTCAAGAATTGATGAATATGTTGGATAACAGGAAGGTGGATGTGGTGAGTTTGGGATGAGGTGTCATGAGGAGTGAGAGTCATGGCAAGTGTTATGGAAAAAAAGACAGGAGGTTGTGAAAGCCTTGGTTAAGAGACAACGTGGCAGGAGTGGATGGGATTACAGTTAAGTTTCTCAAGAAAGGAGTTGACAATGTTACTGAATGGTTAGTGAGGCAGTTCAGTATCTATATGGCCCAGGATGAGATGCCAGAAGACTGGTAAAATGCATGCACAGTATTGTTGTATAAGGGCAAGGGTGACAAAAATGAATGCTTGAACTATAAAAGTATAAATCTGCTGATATACCTGGTAAGGTATATAGGAGACTAATGACTGAGAGGTTGGCAGCATGCACAGAGTATCAGACTGGGGAGGAGCAATGTGGTTTCTGACATGATAGCAGATGTGGGGACCAAACGTTTGTTTTGAAGAATCTGTTTGAGAAATACTGGATCTGGAGAAAGCAGAAGATATGAGTAACAGAAATACCCTGTGGAAGGTGTTAAAATTATATGTTGTATGGGGAAAGCTAATAAAAGCAGAATTTTTACTGAAAGATTAAGGTGGTTGGGGAAGAAGGAATTGAGGAGCATGAGTGGTTCCTGGTGACAGTGGGTATGCATCAAGGGTGTGTGATGTCCCTACAGCTGTTTAATCTCTTCATGGATGGGCTGGTTAAGAAGGTAAATGCAAGTCTTGGAGTAGGGGTGGGTCTACACTATGATGGGTGGGAGGGGGTGTTGTTCTCCAGAAGGTGAATCAGTTGCTGTTTGTAGATGATATGGTTCTGGTGACGGACTGTAGAAAGAAATTCCAGAAGCTGGTGTCAAAGTTTGGGACAGTGTGTGAAAGAAGGAACCTGAGGTAATGTGAACAAAAGTAAGACAATGAGGTTCTGTTAGGGGTCAATGTACTTAAGTCTGAAAGAGGAGGACTTGGAGGAGGTAGGGTGTTTTAGATACCAGGGAGTGAATGTGGCAGACATAACCTTAGGGACTGAAGTGAGCCACAGTCTTAGAAGGACTAAGGAGAACATCGAAGGAGAAGTCATTGTCTGTAAGGGGAAAAATGGGCACATTTAAAAGTATGATAGTCCTGATAGTGGATTTTGATGCATGTCTTGGGCTTTAAATGCAATAGAAAAGAGGAGGGTGGATGTTTTGCTAATTAAAAGTCTGAAGACGATATGTGGTGTGAAACAGATTGGTCACATTAGGATTTGCACTGTTAGAGAAAGTAAGCATAGTCTGTTTAGGAGATCCAAATAAGTTGTGCTGAAATGATATGGGTTCATGGGAACATTTAGGTAGAAGTAGTAGGTAGGAACATAAGGCAGGAGCATTAGTTAGAAGTAGTCAGTAGGAACATTAGGTAGGAGCCTTTGCAAACACTGCACTAGACTTGCCCTCTGCCAGTGGCCTGTTAAGAGTAAGGCACTATAGGCTAAGAAGTGGCACTGGAGTTCACTAGTTATGGAGACTCCATTGCTGTGGCCACCCCCATGAGGGAGTTCCAGAAGGGAACAGGCATCAGAGATTTGATAGATAGAGAAGATAATAGAAGAAAGACTGAAAAAAAGGATATACTGTATGCATTATTAGTGGAGGGAGCAAGGGGTATTACCTACCTCCCTATGTACCTACGACAAGATTTGGCAGGACTAGCACAAAGGGCTTGTCATATATATGTCTTGCTATTTCCCTTCATCACTATGCACCTCTCATTATATTCGCTCCAAGGTTCAGCAGGAATCGACTTCAGCCGTTAACTAGTTTTCTTTCAATATTTCTGAAGACACTCCTTGTATGTTTATTATTTCTCCTAATATCTATGTATTTATCTATGTCTCTGACGCCTGTTCCCAACTGGAACTCCCTCAAGGGGGTGGCCGCGGCAGTAGAGTCTCCACAGCTAGTGAACTCCAGTGCCAATTCTTAGCCTTTAGTGCCTCACCCTTAACAGGCAAATGGCAGAGGGCAACTCTAGCACAGTGTTTGCAGAGGCTCCTACCTAATGTTCCTACTGAATACTTCTACCTGATGCTCCTTCCTATTGTTCCTTCCTACTACTTCTACCTACTGTTTCTTCCTAATGCTCCTGCCTAAATGTTCTTACTTACTACTACTATCTATTGCTCCTGCCATTTTGCCAAAAGGCAGGGCTAGCACATAGTGCCCACCAGAGGAAAATCTAGAGTTACGAAGAATGAACTGTGTGAGTTAAGTGTTATCAAGTGTTATGTATGACAAGGAGAGATTGTATGTTTGTGGACAAAATGTCAGTAGTCCACATCTGGGTGAGGCAGAAAGAAAAGACAGCTACTTGGGTCAGAGGAGTGCAACTTGACTTCTTGACTTGACTTGTCCTGATATTCAACTGAAAAGTCTTTCTCTTTGGCTGGACTCATGAATTTTTTCTTATCTTTCTGGAATATTCCCAGGTATTACTCAAGACGATAATTCATCTTCCTTTCTGATGTGCTTTGAGTTCCTTGACATTCTTCTTGATGCCCTCCATCTGCTGCCATGCATATATTATAATGTATCTTTTCCTTCTTTTTTTCAGGCTGTAAAAAATCGAACTCTTTCAACCTCTTTTGGTAGTTCAAATATTCCATCCCATCAGTTTTGCTTGTGAAATACTCCCTAAGTCTTTCTAGTCTGTTTTTTCTTTTTCTTTTTGACATGACTGTACAGTGCAGCAATGCTGCGCTCAGTTTTGCTTCTTGTGTATACATTGAACACTTTTATCATTAGCCTTCTATCCTTCATTGTGAAAGTTCTTTTATCAGTCATTACTTGGCTTTACTGTACCATATTATCAGTGTGCAGGTAGAGCTATAGGTTCATATTTACAATAACTTCTAGATCCTGGATGTTTTCTTCACTTGTCATCTTTCCCTGTCAGACTTTTGTATGGAGATGCTGATAGATTCATAACTGTCCCAAGACTTATTTGTTCAAATTTTTATGGATTAGTTTCCATTAGGTTCTCTTCTGCCCATTTAAAGATAATGTTCAGATCTTTTTGTAGCTTTTCTTTTTTTTCATATCGTCACATTCACTCTTGTCATCAGACTACACCTTTGTTTGCGATCACGTACATTCACTCTTGTGTCATCAGACTATACCTTCCTTCTCTTCCTTATCTATATCTGAAATAATTTTTTAATAGTATTAAGGCTTGCACTGCTCCTGGTGGTACTCCTGAGAGAACACCCTAAGCTTTCAACATGGTTCCATTTGCCAATTCTCTGAATTTTATGTTAGTCAGAAACTCTGTGATCCATTTCCTTTGTTTACCTTTAATATTTTGTTTTATTTTTTTCTCCAGTAAAATTTGTAGTTTAATTTTTTGAATGCTTTAGCAAATTCTAGTATCACAGTGTCCATTTTCTTTTCTTGCAATAAAGTTTCATAAATTTAGCTGAAGTGAACTAGAGTTGTGTTTGTGTGCTTTTGACTGATATAAATCCATGCTGACCTTCATTTATGAAATTGTGACTGATTATATGTCCTAGAATGTGTTTTTAACACTCTCTCATAAACTTTGATTAGATGAGATGTTAGGCTAACTGGTCTGTATTGTTTTGAAATTAGCTTAGATCCTCCTTTGTGTAGTGAAGTTACATATACCATTTTGTGCATATCTGTTCACACTTTGCCTGCAACATGCCATCACACTGGTCCACTGTACAGCCTGTAGCATGCCACTAAACTGCCAAAGATTTTGGTGGCAGTGGTTTACATTCTTAGCTGATTTATGATTCCATATCTTAACCATAGATGTTGTTAGCAACCTAACAACAAAGTTGGAAAAAATATCATGCATCAAAGTTACTCATAATCATCATAGAGATTGTAATTGCATCATCAGGGTAAGAAGCCAGATTTATAAGGCAACAATTGTAGTCAGTTTTGAAATTATGAAAATAATTTTTCTTGTATTGGTGCATAGTATATTTTAATGTGAATTTTGCTCTCACTTAAGTGAATCAGTTGCCTCCCAGTTTTCTTAGTCAACTTCTTACAAGAAAGAAATTTAGGTTTGCTTCCATATTGGCTCTGTTCACATTGCAGTTAGCAGGAGCCTACTATTAAGACAGTCAATTATTTGCTTTACTGGGAAACTTAGGCTTTGAAATGTGCTCAGGTAGGTTAACATCATTTATCAGGAAAAAATGTAGGAATGAATACATCTGATTCATTTTCAGCCCTTTCCCAATAAATTTGATTATACTGGTGATCAAAACAAGATTGTGAAAATGTAAAAAGAAGGAAGGTGTTACTAAAAATGCTTGTATTCTTTTCAGCATCAATAACAAAGTTGGACCTCTTGTCAGCTAAGCAAGCTCGCAAGCAGGAGAATATGGAATTTGCAGAAAGCACCCTCATAGGACTGCTAGGCAGTGTTAGTTCTAGTTTGTCTGATGCTGTGCTAGAGGTTGCACCTGGTGCTGAATATAATCCATTACAGGCAAAGTTACATAGGGAAGCAGCTAAGATGCTAGCCTGGTATGTATTGATCCATTCCATGTAAATTAATCTTATTTTATGTCTACTTAAAATCGGTACCCCTTCTGACTTTAAACACCAGCAGAGTGGCTCACACTGACCCTCCTTCAGGCACGACACAGTTTGCTCATTTCTTATTCTCCCCTTTTTTTTATAGGTTCTTTCTGTATCCATATCTTTTTTGAATAATACTTGCTTAGTTCATCCTTATGTATCACTTGCTTAGTAAATCATTATGTATCCATTCCCTTACTTGTCTCTACCTCTTTTAGTACTCCAACTTATCTGTATCAACCATTAAACCCTTGCTTCACAAAGAGATTCCCCTTTCCACTCACACACTGCTCACTTCATTGCCTAAGTTTTAGATTTTTTTAAAAGTTTCATCTGTACCCTCAGCCAATCAATTTATAAAGACTTACATATTGCTAGCTCAAAAAAATTAGTTTTACATCATCTAATAGCTCAGGATTTTAAGATCACTTTTTTAAGTCACCGTCCAAGTATATATTGTTCAAATTTTTCCATGATATATCATTTTCCATAGCATTTCCTTAGTTGAACTCAAACTGACCCTTGATACCAAGAATCTTTTAGTTCTCCCTTTTAGTGATAATTTTACATTACTTCCCAGGTTGCTTAAATCCTTT
>JAUTYZ010265994.1:0-10160 GCA_032273725.1 Panulirus interruptus
GTACTACTTGCATTTCTGGGTAAGCTTTCCTAATATCTCTCTCTTAGTCGTACTGGAATTAAAGTCTTCTGCTTTATTAATAAAACTCTCCTTCTAGCACTTCTTTTCATCCATCCCTTTCCATCTGCCATGATGTTATTTCCTTCTCTGTTTTCTTTAGGTATTATTTTGGCCACTGTTCTCATAAGGCATACAGGTAATGCAGAGAAAAACTTGCAAATCTATTCTTTATACCTTTCCCTAATGCAACCCCTGAACTAAGGTATCCTGCAGTGTGTTTTGCACTATAAAACTGCTGGTGTAGTGAATGGCAAAAAAATTCCATGATCCTTTATTAATTCATACAAAAATACAAAGACAAAACTATCATACAGGAGTCACTGAAAAGCAGCATATTCATGAGCCACCATTATATCTATGTACCTTACTGAGTGAAACTATTAGGATAATGGATACAATTGATTAAAGCAGAGCTAACTATCAAGGCATCTGAAATTGATGTGCGTAATTCATGAATGAGTATGAAGAGAAAAGTTTTAATCTTTAGGTGATATGGGAGAAGGAAGACTGCTGGTAAAGAGGGAGAGAAAGTGGAATTAGCATTTGAGAGGGGTAAAATGCAGGAAATGGGAGAGAAGGGATGATAGCAAATTATGAAGACAAGGAAAAAGATGGAAAGGAAGATATAGGGAGGGATATAAGAAAAAGAGGTGGAGAGCAAGTGGGGGAAATGGAAAAACGTGAGAAATACAGAGGAAAAAGGAATCTGTGAAAACTACCCACAAGCATTGTAACTTTTACATGATACAAAACATTTGAACATTCACTACTGTTTTGCCAATTTTATTTCCTTTCCTATCAGTTGCAAGAATGGTTGTAAGCAGCTTCAGGTATGTGCTTACATCTGAGTCTAAATGCAACTGGAGCAGGATTTTTTCTCTTTCTTGATGGAGGTCCTAACTCCCTGTGACACTCAAGAATATGAATAAAGAAAATTGCTTTGCATCCCAATCCATATGATAATTATATTTTAAGGGTGAGAAAAATTGATAAGCAAGTAATTAAGTAACAGCAACCTTTTACAACATATCAGTGCATCCTCTAAGGAGTGGCAGTTATCTTGGTGGGAAAGGCTAACTCAGCCATAGTCTCTATGACAAGAGTAACTGGCCATGCACAAACAAGGGAGGGAACACCATACCAGCACTGCCCTGCCAAAAGACTGAAGCCACATTCAATTTGAGTAAATGCAAAGTGATGAGAATGGGATACAGTGAAAGGATGCCCTGATACAATTATAATTTAGTAAGAAATAAACTAAGGAATCTGTGAATGAAAGGGAACTGTGAGACGATACTCTGCCTAACTTGTTACTAGAGTTCCACATCAGGAGAATTGTTAAAAAGAAAAACTGTCTGTTGGCAAATATTAAAATTGCTCTCAGAGTACATGGATAAAGAAATTACGGTCAACTGTTCACAACATGCAATTGACCAAAATTGGAATATACTTCTCAAGTCTGCTCATAGCAATTATGGAAGCACAAAGATTCAGTCAAAAGAGTCCAGAAAAGGGCAACTAAGATGGTACCTGAATTGAGAGCCAAGCTACAATGAGAGGCTGAAGGATACAGATTTGCCCTTCAGGTTTCATGAAATTCAGTGATACAGAAACCAGAGATCATAACATGAAGTTATGCAAGAAGCTTGTTAGAAAGTATGTGAAGATGTTGGAACAAAGTAAGTGATGAAACTGTAAATGCCAGTTATTTACAAATGTTACTGGTAACTGAAAAAAAATCTATAGAATCAGCTACTGATAGTTTACTGACCCATACTTGACCTACTCCAAAAATGCTTTTATGACAAGTTGCTGCATCCATAGGATTTTGTGTGACAAAACCAGTTTGATATAATATTTGAAGAGAAAAGTGGATGGATTCGTGACTTACCAGCAAATCTCATCCACTATAGGTTACACATCACAATGTTTATATTTATTGAACACTTATGTCTTGCATTAGTATGAAAAATTTTACAACTGGCCTATTATTGGAATGATAATTATAACTATTCCAAGCTACTCTTTATAATGTTAGCCTTGATATTTGAACATTCATGTATCTTGCATCAGCATGACAGACTCCAAATTAGGCCTGTTACTAAAATATAACCTGTAATTTCAGTTAACTTTCTTTTTGAAGTTCATGGATAAAGAAGTTTTTTCATACATTTTCCATTTCCTGCATTCATGTGGTAGTGCTAGGAACAGATGAAGAAATTACCTTATTCACTAACATCCACTTTCTAGCCATCATTTATAAATTCACTGAAACCAATACCTTCTATTCAGGCCTCACAGACCTTTCCCTGGTTTCCCCCAACTGCTTCATATGCCCTAATTCAGCCCACTGACAGTACTTCATCCCCTGTAAACCACATTTTCTCCACTTTGATCTATCCCTTGCACGCCTCACACCTTCCCGCATGTTCAGTCCCTGACCCTTCAAAGCATCTTTCTGTACGTCCTTCCACCTACTTTTATTCCCCCTTTTCTTTGTTCCCTCCACTTCTGACATGTATACCGTTTTAGTCATCCTTGCCTTATTTATCCTTTCGGTATGTCTAAACCATTTCAGCACACCCTCTTTAGCTTTCTCATACATTCTCTTATTACTGTCATACCTTTCTCTTACTGTATCATTTTATATTCAACCAGTCCTCCTTACACCACTTATTGTCCTTGAACATTTCATTTCCAACACAATTACATTATTCTTTTCATTTTTGTCCAAGGCCCATACCTCACATCCATGAAGCACCATTGGGACTACTGTACCATCAGACATGCCCATTGTTGCCCTTAAAGACAGTGACCTCTCTTTCCACGCATTCTTCAGTGCATGCAGACCTTACACCCCTCATCCACCCTGTAGCTTACTTCAGCTCCCATGGTTCTATTTGCTGCTGTATCCACTCCTAGGTATGTACAACACTCCAATTCCTCCAAGTTCTCTTCATTCAAACTCACAATCCAAATAACCTCCCTCTTGTCATTGCTTATCCTAATAAATTTGCTTTTATTCACATTTACTCTCAACTTTCTCCTTTCACACACTTTCCTAAACTCAGACACCAGCTTTTGCAGTTTCTCACTTGAATTTGCCACCAGTGTCCTATCATCAGCAAACAACAACTGGCTCACCTCCCAACTCTCAGCAGATTGCATACCTGCTTCTCTCTCCAAGACCCTTGCATTCGCCTTCCTCACCACTCCATCCATAAAAAGGTTAAACAACCATGGTGACATCACACCCCTGCCACAGACCCACCTTCACTTGGAACCACTCATCGTCCTCTCTACCCACACACATACAGGCCTTACTCTCTTGATAAACACTCCTCACTGCTTCAAATAGCTTTCCTCCCACACCATATATTCATAGTACCTCCCATAAAGTATCTCTTTCAGTGCTATCATATGCTTTCTAAAACAGAAAGGATCATCTCTTTTTCTAGCATTTTCCATCATGATGGATATCCGTTTTACCTCACTATAACTGCTGGGACCAATTATTAGATGCAAAATAACTAAATATCTAAATTATAATTGCAAAATTATTAGGTGGGAGCAAAATGATTCCTTGCTAATTCTACTACCTTACAGTAAGAAAATTCTGAAGGAGCTGTTTATAAAATGTCACTGTGCATTATATAATCCCATCATAATATTCATCTTAGTGCAGTTTTCTTCTTCATAATCCAGCCACATTTTACATTTCAACTTTTTCAGTGTAGCTACCATACTTTCATTCATATCAACTTACCTCCTTGATCTTCACCTTTGATGTCTGTTCCTCTAAAAATTTCGATTGGGTTAGGATTGCCCATATTTTCATAACTTGATGATCTCATGACAATGAAAACACAATGTTTTGGGTATGTCCAGTCCAATTATGGTAACGTGTCTTCTTTCTATCTATATCTCTGACACCCGTTCCCTTCGGGAACTCCCATCAAGGGTGTGGCCACAGCAAAAGTCTTCACTTACACACCTCCCTTGCATACACCATTCCACACATTCTTCCCCTATTTCTCTCCTTCCAGTACTCTTCCATGCTATTCCCCATGTCACTGGTGCTCTTCCCCTCACACCAACCCCTTTAATTGTTAGTCATACCCTCTTCTTGTAAACTTTCCTTCTCGCATTCTTTCCACATAACCAAACCACCTCTAAGTATTATGTTTCATCCACTTCTCATACCATAATCGAATTATACTGTAAAAAGGCAGACATTTGCCACCAAAGTCCTTCAGACTCCTTCAACTGCTTAAAAATACTTTATACTGCTGTCAGCAGTTTTGCATGCCTGCAAAACATTTAATAAATTTCACCCTTCATTTTTTTTTTATAAAGGCTCTAGTCTCAGAAGAGTCCTTATCAAACTTAAGCTTTAAACAAAAAGCAAGGGCCAACACAAAGAGAAGAACAGACAGAGGTCAAAGGTAAAATGAGAAAGAATACTGCACCTCCTTGCCTATGAGTACCTATGATTGAATTTTGCCATGAAATAGGACTAGTGCATAGCTCTCACATGAGAAAAAGTGTTTAGGATAAAAAAGTATGGTTTTTGTAATGGAAAACAGGTTTTTCTAGTAGTTTAGTTTTAGCAAGACAAAATAAGACCAACAGTCCTGATATGATGGGCCTACAATGATTTTAACCATCAATTAAGTACTTCTAAGCTATATGCCTGTTATCCCATACTAAGCATATTACCCAAGTTAATTTTTTTTGTCTTCTCATCTGCATGCATCTAGAAGCCCTTGCTAAGAATTTTTGTATTCGCATTAAATTTTTTTGCTAAACACTAAACTTATAATTGTCTGCAACTTTTGTGCTGACTCCTCCAGATAAAAAAATACCAGTGTCTCAGAGAGCACTTAATTTCTTTTTATTCATATCACTGACTGTTAGTGAGAGAAGTTTAAAGATGCTATGATAAATGATTTCAAGTGGCCCAGTAAATGTTTATCACACATTAGCATTCACTGAACAGGAAGTGTACGAGAAATACACTGTACATTTTCAAAACAGTATGTACAAACAGCATATACAAGAAAATAGTTTATACAGTAAGAATATGTATTGTATAATGATTTAACATACTGTGCTATACCCTGTTAATCTTTTTTATAAAGTTAAATAGTTCAACATTTTTACCACAAAACATTAACAGTACACTGTTTAGCCACTCAAGTAAAATCAGTAACACTGATGTGAAAGAACAGTAAACACTTGGAATGGAGTAATAGCTCTTAGGAAATTGAAATTTGTAATGTAATGGAGTGGGTTCTTCAAAATAAAAGATCATTAAAAGAAAGCTAAAAATGAACTAAAAGGTACAAGTACAAAGGTAATCAGTGAACAATAGATGGGAATGAAGGGCTGCAGTTAACTGGTGAATTCCTGGATGACCTTCAAGTAAGTCTTGATGCTCCTTCCAGCAACCTCACACACAAAAAGACAAGATTGTTTGTTTAGGCCTTGTTTTATGGATGTTTCATCATCATCTGCTAATAACTTTCAGTTTGCTAAGTGCATCTTTAAGGGGCTCAAGGTTGAAGGATAATGGAATTTGCAGATAAAAGACCAGTATTTTACCAAAACAGTATAGAATTTTAGTTTATAATGCAACTGAAAAAACCCACAACTGGAATACTGCACTGTAATCGAAATCCATTGAAAACTTTTGTTATAACCATTTACAGTATCTTTTTCTTAACTATACAACAATGTGGCACAACTTACATTGGTCCCTATGTACTAATCCCTCAAACACATAATCCCTCATTCTTCTTTCACATTATTTTCATTCCCTCTCAGTGCATCCCATTGAACTCGCCCTCATTAACTCCCTTCAATCTTTGCATACTCTTACCATAAACGGGAACTTTTTCACTTTGGGCTGCATTGTGGTGAAAGAGGGTAGTGTTGTGGCTTAGAGTTGGGCGTAGCAGAATGACCAATGCAAACACACATATATCTAAGTTAGATGTTCATAATGAAGTTAATTAGATGTGAAATGAAGATTCTAAGGTTCAGAATGTAATAACAACATGTGTTAGCCCTCAAAATTTTAAATGGAATTTCTAAGCAGCTGAAATCTAGTTATTTATTAACAAAACATAATTTTACTTCTCATACTTCTTTCAGAAAACCATTCTTTTTAAGGGGAGTAATTAGAAAGAAAATGGAGATTCAAGTAATACTTCAATATATTTCCTTTATATACCTGTAGCAACAGAATCTTGAAATTTTACTTAATAGATGAGAAAATACTGACAGTCTAAGAATAGATTTGAAAAGTTACTTGTGTTACTACGTGGGTTACAGATAGTTCCACAGGTTGTGTTAAAAAAAAAATTACCATTTTCATGTCAGTTTTGGCTCACTTTTCTTCCAGAATGTAATACTGTAGTATAAAGTGAACTACTGCTGTTGACATTTTCATATATTAAAAAAAAATATTTTGTGGCTGTTGCCCCAGTTCTGTATGTAAGTGATGGAATTTATCTAAGGAATTTCTTCTTTTTTCATGACTACATTTCTCCTTTCCCTACATTGACCACTACCTGAGAGCAGAATTATGTTCTAAACATGCCCTCTATCTTTGACACTGCCTTTTTTTAAACTGTCTTACTGATAAACTTTCAGTATGAAAACTTGTCTCACTGCTACCCTCTTCAACCATGAATACAGCTACATTGCATTGTCTTGTACTAATTCTTTTATAATTAATTAAAAGAAAAGAAACAACTCATTTGAATTACCACAGTCTAATTACTGTGTCTAACAAACACCAGATATGCATACATCTAAGATGTTCTATCACCAACTTTAACGATTTCAGGGTTCCAAAACCTTGTAAGTATAAAATTCAGGAACTTTTCCACTACTTTTTTCTAAACCCTATTAAACATCTTAGACTTTTCTGTACACTAGTGTTTACTCTTCTATGTGGTAAATCTGTTGTTTTACATTTTTAATGTCTCGGCAAATAGGAGACAGCAGATAGCTACCAGGCACCATGGTGCTTATAATAATAGTCAAGATTTTCAAGGATTTTCTAAGCTTACAATGGGGTGAGGAAAGATTTCATTACTTTCCAGGACATGAAAAAAGTTTAAAATTCTTGAACTTTCAAGATTTAACGGAATGCATGGAAACCCTACAAACCTCTTGCAACAAATTTAATTATTTTCCATGATATAACAATGGAGGGTTTATCACTCAGCATGCTTTCTGACAGGTCATTCTTCTTTTCTTCTGTAACTGTTAACATTCTAGCCATATACCCTACATTCTGAGATGTCATGAGGCCATTCAGATTTAATTTTGATTTTTTTTTTTTTCAGCATCCCACCTTTATTTTCAGTCAGTAATTTCTCTATTTCCTTTTTCATTTATCTTCAATCACTCTATCATGAAAACTTTTCAGCTAATTCCTCAGTTGTAGATATTGAGTCTACACACGTTGACAATTCAAGTGTTCACTTACGCTGCCCACCTGCACTTTATCTTTCTATTCATATTATCACTGATAACCTGCAATATTAAAATAAATAAAATTGTGTAATAAGTTTGACTCCTTCATCTACTTCATAGAAACTCTTAAATCATATGCAACATTTAACATCTAGTATATTTTCTTCTCACAAACCTTTCACTGCTTCTTGCAATCTATCCATCTAATTAATTGTAGTATATTACACAATCTTGTATTATTCATTATTGCACGTTGAAATTTGTATTCAAATCATTTTTTAATCAGTTAGCTGATTTTTAACTTGGATTCTAATTCAGCTCAGCTATACAATTATTACAACACCTAATAAGAAAATGATACATTCAGTCTGACAGCTATTATGTTTATGTTTTCCATCTGTGGTTGCTATCAGTGTATGACTATTGGTTATGAATTTGTTACTAAAAAGATATTTAATTGTCTTCTGTATATACAGAAGTGAGCAAAACCAAATTGCATATACTATGCAAGTGAAATACAAAAATGCAATGTATGCAAGTATTCATCAGCTAATTGAATTGTTGATAAAAGAAACTTAAGATATGCATATTAATGACATCAATATTATCAGGCAATCTGAACTTTTATTGTTAAAGCTACAATTATTGCTGGGGTAAATGAGCTTGAAATTCAGTCACAAAATGAAGGTAGTATCTATATTACAAATTTTTCATGCCTTGAGGATTTCTACCATAGAATATACATAATTCAACTTTTGCTCATCATACCATTAAAAATATTGTGCAGCCTGAAACATAATCCAAATGGAAATGTGAAAATAATTCAGATACTGTTCTTTAAACTTGAACGTTTTACATTCTATGTATTTTAATTTTTGCTAGATGGCATCTGTCCGGTCAAGTAAGGTTCCCTGTCCCACTGACGCCAAAGCACGGCAGTGATCAGCTGTATGCATGTCACAGCACATAAACTGCTACCTAACCCTTGCATGAAGTCAGTTCTCTTGAGTAGTAATCAGAGTATTACCACTGTATGTCAAATGCAGCCATTATGCTTGTTGCCATCCAAGCAAAAACAACTATGTACTGCTATCATAATGAAGTATCTATGGATAACTTCATACAAATTTAGCTCATTTGATTATGTTTTCCCATGAAAATTGCTATCATGGTGTATTCTAAAGCACTTCTGAATAAAAACTGTCGAAGCATCAAACTTACATTCTGTAAATATTAATTAGATTCAAACAAGTCCTTCTACAATCAGATAAAACCTCACTCATAAAATGCAGATGTGCTATTTTAGCTAGCAATGACATGTAATACCTAAAACAAACTGCAATGTTGACAATGAGTAAATTCATAAACTTCAATGAGCATCCATCCTTAAAAAAATTCTATCAAATTAGTGTTTAAATGCCATTTCCTCTACTAACAGAACAGTCTTCCATTCTAACTTTTATCATTTCTACACACATCCTATCATTACATAATCAACAGCAGTGATCAAAACTTTGCTGAAGAATAAGAATGGTGTTCTCAGATAACACTGTTACTGCCTCAATATAGATCAAGAAGAAACCTACTAATTCAGCACTGTAACAATATGTACAACAAACTTGTGCCTCTCATAAGGTCCTGAATCCCATTAAATATAGGGCAAAACCAGTGTACACTCAGGACTGTCTTGTCACTTAGTAAAAACATGAACAGTGTACTGCTTCTTTGATGCAGTTTTAACATTATCAAAAATGTTCTTTTATCAATACAGCATTATTCACACTTTGCAATCAAGACATCTATGCTTTCCATTGACTTCTCAGTTCTTTTGCATGAAACTGAGGCAATAACATTTCCCTGAGAATGTACATTAATGTGTTCACTTCCAGTACAATACTAAGGCCACCATACAAATCATTGTTTTAGTTCGTGTCTTCCTTAGAGATATAATTCATCAGTTACAACATCAAAGAACTGACTACCATTACTGTTGCAACAGCCATATTCTAGCAGCACTAGTAGTCACTAGTGCAGGGTTGCTAGCACTAGTCAATGCACATTCTCCTGTAGTAGCTACCGATCAAACTGCCCATATCAGTGACTGCTTCCAACATAGTTCCTTGTCTTGGTGGTTCCTCGCAAGCCTCAAAACCATATCGAAAATGCTCTGTAATCAAAAGGTGCATATTATTAATTTGAAAAACCTAGTCCTAACTGAAAAATTTCTATTCACACTAACATATTTATATACTGCAAACAGAGAGCAAATGCTTTTTTTTTTCTACTAATGTCATATGGCAAACAAACATGCATAACTCTTTGTCAGAAGTCTTGAGAATTCCTGTTGGTCAAACACTACTCATGACAATTTCATTTTTTTCATTTATATTTACCCCAGGCTCCTGCAGCCCAAGGCTTTGCTACTTCCAGTAACAAGAAAATGTAGATGTAGACCCTTTTGGAGTCAGAAGTTCTTTGATGAGTCTGCACTCCCAATGATACAGCCTCAACAAAGGTAACTTTTCACTTATGGAGGCTCTATAGCCGTGGCCATCCCCTTGAGGGCGTTCCAGTTGGAACAGGCGTCAGAGATATAGATAGACAATGTAACC
>JAUTYZ010266438.1:0-10158 GCA_032273725.1 Panulirus interruptus
AACGGTTACGTAATATTTACAATTACATCGAACGGTTGGTCTAATTAGCAGATAGGTTGTTAAAAATGTACCCTAGTGCCGTGACCTAATTTACTTTGAAATGGAATAGGATCTCTTATAGAATGGTTGGATTTATTGCGGATAATAAATCACGAGGGAGGAGCGTGACTGGGATTATTTCTTTCTTCTTCGCTAAAGTATTTGATAAGTCAGTGGTGGCGAGGGCTATGAAGATCAGTGGAAATGTGGGGTTAACGTAAAACTAAATGAGATACATCTAGAAATTGGGAAAACCTATGAAAACCTGACCAGATTTCCCCTAGCAGTCGCGATTTACCTTAACCTTCAGTATTACAGTTGAAATATACCAGCGGCATTGTCGTCTGCAGCTTGACGCCCCTGTCCGAAACGTTTGCCAAACGTGTTTCCAGCCATTTGCTGGGTGTTGTGTTTGTTCGCTGCTCCCGTGCAAACACAGCACCTGAAACCTACATGTAAACAACAGGCCATAACATTTTTCTATTATTATTTTCCTACAGTATCGAAAATACAGCACATCTCGGTTGCTATTGGAAATTGGGTCACGTTTTTCATAGGTTCTTTTGATTCGTACAAGTGTATCATCTACATTTTATTGACCTTGCGAAAATTTACACGATAATAAAGTTGGGAATAAATGCTCATACACCACTAGTATTGATTCGACGAATTTTGTTGTTACCAATTAATCTGTGATAAATGATGCAAGTTTTGCTTTTGCCGATGCTTTGGCAACTTTACTGACAATGCTAACAATATCTAGTGACAATATTTTTCCTTGTGTCGCATTATTACTGAATTTACCGATTTTTCCTGTAGGAAAAGAAATTATTGCAAATACTGATTCATACAAATATCCTCTCAGGTATACGGAAAGATGAATCTCAGTTTTAACTTGAAATATTTGACATCCATCAGACGTGGGTGAGGCATGTAATCTGTGTCTATGTGTTGTCAGTGATGTTTCCCGATGATAACTCAGTCAGTGTGGTTATTCTTTTTTATTTCTTGTCTCTACAGTGTTTTTACTTAATTCACTCTGCTAATTATTTACGATAGCTTCATTATTATATTTTGTTTTTTTATTGCATACGACATTAAAGATTAAAACTAAATTTACGAAGCTTTCTCGAGAAAGAATCTGTCTTTAGCGTATGCCAGGCGTCCAGTGACACATGCAATTTGGATCATCTTCGGGAAGATGGTTGTCCAGTGTCCAGGTCTCTCGCTCATCATTTTCGAAGCATCATTCATGTCCGGGTTATGCTGAGGTTGAGTATGTTGGAGGAAGACTCCCACTGGCCTGGCACGAATTTTCAAGTGAAAATTAGAATTTGTCTTCTCGAAAATCAGAATAGATATTCGTAGGCTATCTCGATAACTGCAATCAATCATTTTTGTTCCATGGGAAAAGTCGATAAGTCCGATGATGAAGTGACCCAACGCCAAACACTTTTTTTTTATCATATCAAACTTCTTACTAAGATCTGGATATTTAAACAAGTATATGACACTGTACTGAGCCAAACATTGACTAACGTCGTGATCTTTTAGTTTTAAGTCAATTTGACTATCATCCTATGACCCTTATGTATATACTTTAAGAATTATGAAATGTACCAGTAGCTTTCTAACCTTTATGTTTGTAACTAAGCAAGCTTAAATAGCCAACTTCAGTGGATGACTTGTATGCATACAATTAAATTGCTGTTACATTTTAGATATTTTTTTTCATTTGATTAACCTCCTGGTTCACATTGTAGTAACCAAGAACCCTCAAATGATGGAGACCTATTTTTTATCATTTAAGTAAGCCTTCAGCAGCTACCTGTCCTATATTAGCCCCTGAGGGCTTTACTGGCCCATAACTTTATTTAGTAATGACATAATGGTGTCGTTGCAGGCTTGGGGCTCAGCATGTGGTCGGATATATCCCACGGGCAGAGCTTCTCGCACGGCCGAGTGTTTGCCCACGCCCCTGCACTTGACCGCCTCTGTCTTCACTCCAGGTAAGTCCGCTTCCATAGTTCCAGGGATGGAAGGTGGCGCCCCCCAGCACCACACAGTACAAGACTTCCAGTGTGGGTTAGTGTGTGTCTAGGGGAACTGCGCTCCTGAAGGCTTACCGGGGCTCAGCGCGCCTGGGGTCTCATTGCTCTTGAGGGTTCAGCACACATCCGGGCTCAGCGCTCCTGGGGGTGTAGGGATCAGCACTTCTGGAGATTCAGCGTTCTTGGGGGCTTACCGCTCCTGTGGACTGTGGCGTTCACTGCTTCTGGAGGTTCTGAACTTCTGGGGGTTCGGTGCACCCGGAGACTCGGTGCATCTGAAGGCTCAGCGTTCATGGGGCTTAATGCTCCTGAAGGCTCAGCTCTCCTGGGGGCTCAGTTCACCTGAAAGCTCAGCGCTCATGGGGGGTCAGTGCACCTGAAGGCTCAGCGCTCCTTTGGACTCAGCGTATCTGAGGCATCAGCGTTGCTAGGGTCTCATTGCTCATGAGATCTCGGCGTTCGTGACGGCTCAGCGTTCCTGGGGGCTCAGTGCACCTGAAGACTCAGTGCTCATAGGGCCTTAGTACACCTGAGGGCTCAGCGCTGATGGCGGCTTAGCGCACCTGAAGAGTCAGTGCTCGTCGGGGCTCAGTGCACCCGAAGGCTCAGCGCTCGTAGGGGCTCAATGCACCTGAAGGCTAAGCGCTACTGGGGACTCGCTGCACCTGAAGGTTCAGAGCTCCTTGAGACTTAGTGCACCTGAAGGCTAGGCGCTCCTGGAGGCGCAATGCACTTTAAGGTTCAGAGTTCCTAGGGGCTTTCTGCACCTGAAGGCTCAGCGCTCGTAGGAGCTCAGAGTACCTAAAGGCTCGGCACTCGCGGGTGCTCATTGCACCTGAAGGTTCAGCGATCCTTGGGAGTTCATTGCACCTGAAGGCTCAGTGCTCCTTGGGGGCTCACCGCATCTGAAGGCTCAGCGCTCCTTAAGTGCTCAGTGCAGCTGAAGGCTCACCTCTCGTTTGGGCTCACTGCATCTGAAGGCTCACCGCTTCTTGGGGGCTTAGTGTAACTGAAGGCTCAGCGTTCGTTGAATCTCAGTGCACCTGAAGGTTTAACGCTCCTAGAGGCTCAGTGCACCTGAAAGTTTGACGCTCTTAGGGGCTCAGTGCACCTGAAGGTTTGACGCTCCTAGGAGCTCAGTGCACCTGAAGGTTTGACGCTCCTTGGAGCTTAGTGCACCTGAAGTTTTAACGCTCCTAGTGGTTCAGTGCACCTGAAGGCTCAGCGCTTCTGGAAGCGCAGTGCATCTCAGGGCTCAGCGTTTTTTAGTGCTCAGCGCTCCTCTGGCTCAGCGCATCTCGGGGCTCAGCGCTCCTGTGAGCTCAGTGCTCCTGGGACATCAAGGGTTTTCAGGACAGAACTCTCCTCATCCCTCTTCATCCTCGCTTCCACTTTTCTGACCTTTCTTCCACCTCCCCGTCCCTCCTCCCACCTCCCCGTCCCTCCTCCCACTTCGAGGAGGACCGTCCACGCCAATCCCTTCACTCGGAAATAAGCCTTGTGAGCCCCAGGTAATCTGACACAAGTCTTCACAATACCACATCATTTCCAGTACCACACCATAGGACAGGTTCTGCAACTCAGACAGAGACTCGCTCACCAGACATGACCGTATGAGGGCAACGGGGAGGAAGTGGCAGAGCAGTGTGGCCAGAAGTGTCTTTCACATACGTAATTTATGGAGCACTGGAATCGACTGCCTCCTGGCGTCCCAAATCCAGACACTATCAGTAACTTCAAATCCAGGCTGGACGGATACTTCACTGACGTCTCTTATCAGTAAACAAAAATCCAGGTTATTATTATACTTTTTTTGTATCAGAATCCAGCCACGGAGCAGATGTCATCAAGCCGATAGGGATCTGTTTCCAGTCCACATTATATACCATACCTTAGTGCTGCATATTAGTGTTTACTCATCTTTTTCCTGCTGGCAGTTGAGCCGGAGGGAGAGGTGGGTGGGGAGGTGCCTTCTGCTTTGCTATCCTGTTTCTGTTTCAGTATTAAGATAATTTCTACATGTGACCTCGACATGAACCATCAGGTTTCCTGTTATGTGTTATTCCCATGGACTCCCATGGCCCACCTCCCGCTTCCCCGTCCCATGTCCCGCTTCCTTGTCCCACTTCCACTTCCGTTCCTCTCATCTCCCTGTCCCTCTTCCTACTTCCCCGTCCCTCCTCTCTCTTCCCCGTCCCACCTCCCGCTTCCTCGTCCGTTCCTCATACTTCCTTGTCTCTATCCCCACTTCTCCGTTTCTTCCTCCCACTCTCCTCCCACTTCCCCGTCTCCACAGCTATGGCGAGCCTCGCCACCCTCCACATACAAAGGTCTGCATAACAAGTGGTCGCAGTTATTCCATCACTGGTACCTAATTAGCTGTAGGGTCAACGACAGTCCTGGCCAGGAGGAGCTGTGGGATCAACGACATTCCTGGCCAGGAGGAGCTGTGGGATCAACGACATTCGTGGCCAGGAGGAGCCGAGGGGTCAACGACAATCGTCGGCAGGGGAAACTGTATCTACCTCCACGGGGGTGGGAAAATGATATAGATCCCTCCACGGGAGTATGAACGTAATATAGATGTCAGTTTGAAACTGTAGACGTTCAAGTTCATTTGTAGATATATTTACCAGCTTTGTATCAGCGAAATTTTATATCTTGCAATGCAGTCCATTATCACTATCATGAATATATATGAGAAAGAGAATCGGTCACAAGACTGATCCCCCTGGCACTCCACTTGTTACGTCTAACTATTCTGAGGTTTGACCATTAGTCGCAACTCTTTGTTTAAGGCCAGTCAATCAATTTCCTATCCACTGAAGTACAACGCCAACAATGCCATGGGACTTAATTTTTACTGGTAACCTTTGATGCGGAATCTTATCGAAAGTTTTTTGTAGGTCTAAATAGATAACACCATCTGCTTAAATTTCGTCATACATGTTGGTTACATCATAAAGGAAATCAAGCAGCTTTGTCAAACATGAGCGATTTCGTCGAAAATCCTGCTGAGAATCATTTATTAAGTGGTGGTCCTCTAAATGGTATAAATTCCTTCTCGAATGATGGTTTCCATAAGTTTTCCATCTATATACAGTAAGTTAATAGGACAATAATTTCCAGTCAGTGACTTATTACCTTTTTTGAATCTCGGTATTACATTGGCAAACTTCCATTCATGTAGATCTTTTCTCGTAGCAAGTGACTTATTGAAAAGGTCAGTCAAAGGCTTAACTATCTCCTTTTTCGCCTCTTTCATTGTCCTCTGATAAGACTTATCAGGTCCTGCCGTTTTATTTATTTTCATTCTGCTTATCGTTGAAAGTATGTCTTCAGCTTTTATGTCAATTTATTGAAGATCGTTCCCCTCTCTTATCAATGAAACTGGATTTGGGACATGGGTTGTGTCTTCGATCGTAAATACAGATGCAAAAAGTCATTTAGTATTTCTAACATGGCTTAGTTGCCTTGAAAGAAGTCACCGTTTTCCTTAATTAATGGACCCATTGACTAGGTAATGACTCTCTTGCTTCTAACGTAACCGTAAAACTCCTTAGGGTTACCTTTGCTATTGTCAGCAATATACGCTTCATATTGACGTTTACTTTGTTGTATAACTCTCTTACTCTCTAATACGCAAATTTACATAACTCACTCTCTCGTGTTGGGTATTGAATTCTCCGAGTTTCTTGTGAGCTACTTTCTTAGACAACATGCAGTTTTATATTTCACCGTTACTCCACTTTGGCCTCGCTTTAGAAATAGACCGTTTACTAAGAGTTGGTATGTGTGTTCCCTCTAATGGTTTGAAGGTTTTACTGAAGCCTTTTCAAGCTACGTTCATGTCATTTTCATTGACCATAACATCCCAGGTTTGCCTGTCAAGAGAAATACGAAGATTAATGAAATTTGCAATTTTAAAATCGGGTATTTTTTCGCGACTGTCGTGTTGACCAACATTACATGCGGTGTTGAAAGCGACCTCTGAAGTGATTTGCCGGTGATCACTTGTACCAAACGTTTCTCCAACTTGAACATTATTAACGGGATCCCCATTAGCAGTTAGGACTAAATCTAATATATTCTCGTCACGAGTTGGTTCTCGACCAATTGGATTAGGGAACTATCAAGCAAATGTAGGTAGAGTCCCCTCAGACTCCGTCTACCCAAACATACTTTTTGCGTCTTATTCAAATTCAGTGTCGTGTTCGAAACCAACTGATTCTTGTTTGAAGGACAAGAATGTAATATAAATCCACACGATCAAACTTCCGTGGAGGTAAAATACACATGTGTTATCTTGGTCTGCCTGCCTGCTGGTCTGTAGCTTCACGTGACAGTGAACAAACAGACGACCTTGCAAAGTCGAGACTCCAGAATTTGGAGTTGCAGTGTATCCCTCTGGGAGGCGTAATCCTGCCTCTCTTTGGAGAAGACATATATGCATCTTCTGTGGCTGGGTCAGTGGACCAACCTGACATGCAAAAATAAAAATCAGAAACTGTAGATTACTACATCACCCGCCGTAACCACAGATGATAGGCATTGATAGGCATAAAATCCAGGTAAGCAGCCTGCTAACCAACCCTTCTTTGCTACAGTACCTATGATCTCTTTGTCCATCTGCTGTTCTTTCTACGTGCAGTACATAAGATGCTGACCTACCGATCAGATAATAAAGTGATGACTCCATATCCAGTAACCTGTGATATGTTCTTTGTTATGCAAATTTTTTCTGTGGTACTGTGAAAGGAGCGTCGCTTCCATCACCGAGCTCAGAGTTGCCATGAACACCGTCATTACGTCTGGAGGTCTTCACGGTTGTCTGTTCGACCATGAGGGTCCCCGAAGGACTGACGCCCCTCCAGGAGATCATGGACAGAGGAACACAAGAAACCAAGATATCGTATTCATGGAAGGAAGCTCCTGAACCTGGGATGAGGTTAGCACTCTTACATCACCAGCAGCCAGTTGTAGAACGCTGTCCTCTCCGTCAGCGTTGTCATCACAATGATAAGGAAGGGGCTGAGGGAAGCTACCTGCATCATGGACGGCTGAGTGAGGAGAAGGTGGAGTCTGGCCAGGTTCATTCGTCTCAATGAAGCGAAGACTGGCTAATCGTCACATGGAAGGTGTATCATGGTTCAGAGACTCACTTCAACACTATCAACTCGGGGCGGTAAAACTCCCGAGGTCAGCTGCTGTCTACAACCTACTGACACTGAGGGGGTAAGATGGTTCCGGGTATCACTTCAACACTCGTAAGTCAGGAGGGTGGTACTTCCCTGGGCGGCTGCTGTCTACAGAGGAAGGACCATGGTACTGTCCTCTGGGGTTGTAGTAGTTCCTGTAGCCATCTTAAGCCCTCCATGTCAGGTTTGCTCGTCTTACTTCGTGTGATTAAAGATATTTTTAGACTGTTTTTACCGTTCATTCACCACTTATATTCCTACTCTTTCTCAACTTTCCTTTCCCTTTACTTTTCCCCTTTCTCACTCAAGGCCTGGCCTGGATTAGGTATTCCGGCCATGATTGCGGCCTTTGCTGTAGAAAATATAGTTAGTTTTTGCGTGTCTCGTCCCTTGACGAGGTGAGGCAGCCCCTAACAGGCCACCACGTCCCACATCGTATAGTGAGGGTGTTGGCAGCTCGAGGCTTGGCCTGTGCAGCGTCGCCATCCCCAGCGAAACCCGAACTTCACCACCACAAGGTCCTGTTGACGTACAATGTGTGTCTGTCATCACTTGACCTGGTGGTAATATATCCCATTAGACCCAACCATAATGTGGGCACAAATACCCGAGTCTGGTGCCTTTTTGTTGCATCGGTGACAAAAAAGTAATTTATACAATTCAGAGTTCGAACAAAAATTGGAACAAAGGGCCATAAAAGTGTATTGTTTTGGGTGTTTGGCGAGCATGATAAAGGATCCAGCTTAGTGACATCCACCAGTCGAAACCCATTAAATCCAGCGACATAAACCTAAAACACACACACACACACACAGAGTCCGGGAGGGACTGGCTCCCTAATGGTGGTGTATACGGGAAGGATGTTAAGGGTTTGGCCTAATTACCATTCCTAATTGGAGTGCAATTTTAATCCAACATCCATTCGTACTGTGGCTGTGGGTGAGGGGTGACCTGTTTACGTGAAATGTGGATGATTTTCTCTATAATTACACAACCGCGGGATGGAAGACTGTGCATTTTGTACCCTTACGTAACGTGATCAAGTTAGTGGTAAGGGCCGGCGTGGTACGTGGGACTTGTTTATACAGTGATTACGTCAGTGTTGTGGCTGTACTGGTTGTTGTTATATTGGTTGTGGCTGTAGTGGTTGTTGGCTGTACTGGTTGTGGCTGTACTGGTTGTTGGCTGTACTGGTTGTTGGCTGTACTGGTCACAACATATACTACATACATACCAGTACAACCAGCTGGTCATTGTTTTCGACCTGTCTCCCACATAGCCACCATACATGTTTGCCAAACATCCCAGACATTATTACGCCAGAGGTCCACAACATTCCCACACTAGAGGGCTGTTGTATACTACAGAAAGACAGCGGCCAGCCAGTTAACTAGTCCTTTAACCAACTTAGAATAACGTAAAACTATAAGTATACGAGGAACGTAGCAAACACTGTATGATTATAATGCATACGTATTCAGAATATGGGGACGATTACACGTACTGACGCACATTACTAGGTTAAGTCTGTATTTCTTTTACTTGTTTGTCGTAATCTGGAGCGTAAGACGAGAAGGTAGTCCCCGAACAGTTACGTAGATTGAAATCCATATGTCTTGACCCGTATTATGATTTTATGAAGTTCATTTTTGACAACAGACTCTTGTAAATGTCGGTCGATCCACGGTAAGAATTGATCTGCAGACTTACAAAGCAATTTTTCATTAACAAAGCAAAAAAATCTACCAATATACCAACCCACATCAAATGACAATAGTAAGGTTACGGACTTCCCAACATATATATAATTTACAAGCTCGATAGTTCCACAGCCCATACTACGGTATTCCAACACAAATTCCTGACCATCAATCTACTGTAATCTAGGGCCTTACCAACCCATATATCAACGACAAAATTATTGTAGGTGTACGAGCTTATACATCATTTCCACAACATAATGTTTACCAACACATCAACACTCATTTCACAAATATTCTTCGGACATGACGATGACCATTTCACTAACTCGGGAAGGTCTGTTGACATACCGTCCTGCAGTTCACGAACGCACCACAAGCCCTGCGGAATCCCCAACCCACATTTCAATAACAACGAAAAGTTTTAATTTTTTTTCCCAACCCACAGTTCAGTAATGCATAAAAAGATAAAAAATACACAAAAATCCACCTTGCTTAATGAACTGTGTTTCTCATACATAACCACAACAACATGCACAACATAACTACAACTTTACCACCTCACAAACTTCAAGTCCGCAGACCTGCCAACCTATATGACACTAAAAGAAAACTTTCTCCATACCAACCCAAACTTAACTAACATAAAGTTTACGGACGTCCCACCAATCGAATTACTACTACAGAAAAAAAAATGTTAACCATGTACCTGCATCTGTATCCTTACCAAACCAAATTTCGCAAACACTCAAAAATTCTAACGTTTTTTCAAGCCATACTTCAGCACCACAACACAGTCACTGGACTTACCTTTTCACATTCCATTAACAAGAGAAACCCTACGACCTTTGGCGGGTAGCTGCAAGTGAAGCTATGGAATCTGTGGTGACTCTTAGCTGGAGGAACATGTTATATGGAGTTGAAGAATGTGGAGGCTGGGAGGGGGTAATGAGATGATCAATACGAGGTTATGAACCCAACCTTGACAAAAGAAAATGGAATACGAACAAAAGGACCAGTGAAAATATTTATAAATGATCACGTCACGTGGGTTGGTCCCGATCAGTAAGAGTGAGGGAGGCCCTGACCATTCTGATGGAGGACATACATGTAGTTTAGGACCCCAAAGCATTACTCATGTCAGGGCCCCTGAGAGGAATTTTATCAGGG
>JAUTYZ010266548.1:0-10157 GCA_032273725.1 Panulirus interruptus
TGTTTTCCGGCATTTTCTGAGGTCCGGCAGTGGTCAGGTCCCAAGGTTGACGGATTACAGAGGTTCAACCTGTATAAGTTTGTCAGACTTAAGTTGTCGAATAGACATTTTTCTATGCCACAAATAAGACCCATACTGTGATTAAATCTATTCATTCTATTTATCGTCAGCCTAATCTGTTTTATTATCATAAATCACTTTACCTTCCCTCCACAAACAGTTTACGATTTGCCTAAACAGGAAAGAAATATTGAAAAAATTTGAAAATGATAACTACATTATTCTCCATCTTTGAACCCTGCTCTACAATCTTTACAATCCCCCTTAACTGACCATCAACTTTTATTGGAATTTTATTTTTACCTGTATCATATTGGGCTTCCTCTTCACAATGGTTAGTTATTTGATCTGAATCTATACAGACCTTACAAAATGAGTTAAAATCTATATTATCTATTTCGCATACCAGAGTGACACTTTTTATAGTTTCACTTTTCAGTTTAATTCTATCAAATAATTTCTTAGGCCTCTTGCCTTACATTTTCACAAGGTCGAGCCATATAGCAATAACACTTTCTTTATTGCTCCCGATCTGAATAACATTAATAATCTATGGCTGGCTAAAGCACACGCAAAATATATTCGCCCATTTAGTTCCCCAGGGGACTGAGGGTTTTAATACCATTCATGGTTTTAATTGAATCTATTAGAAACCTAATCTGACCAGGAACCTTAACAATCCGTTTAGCAGCCAACATAACCGCTGGCCACCTTTTGGTAACCCTCCTAAGTCAGTCGGGTCCTAATATTGTCATCAACTTTATTATCAATCCTCATTCTCACAAATTCTTCTGCTTACGTTAGAATCGGCTGTTGCAATTATCCAATCATACGTCTTCACTGTCCTAAGAACTCTTTACACAGGGGAGATCAACTAATGTCACTTTCCCACGGATTTCACCCATATCATTTAGTTAACGAAAGACCATGACTTTTGACCGGCTCAATTAGAGCAATAATACTGACAACAGGATTAGTAAAATGATTTCATGAAGCGGATATTGGACTTCTTTTAATACGTCTGATTAGTACCATTCTAACAATGATTCAATGATGACGAGACGTAACCCGGGAAGCTACCTATCAAGGATTGCACACGTCAGTAGTAAGTAAAGGATTACAGTGGGGTATGATCTTATTTATGGTATCAGAAGTTCTATTTTTCTTTCCCTTCTTTTGGGCATTTTTCCATAGGAGACTTTCACCAACAGTTGAAATTGGCACTTCGTGGCCACCTGCTGGAATTCAACCATTTAATCTCTTTCAGATTCCCCTCCTAAACACGACTATTTTAATTTCACCAGGAGCTACAGTAACCTGAGCCCACCACTCTACAGAATCCAAGCACTCAGAAGCAATTCAAAGATTATTCTTAATTATCGTGCTAGGGTTTTATTTTACCGGACTCCAGGCACTAGAATACTTTGAAGCTACTCTTACTATTGCAGGCTCAGTATATGGTTCTACCTTTTTTGTAGCGACGGGGTTCCATGGATTCCATGTTATTATTGGCACAGTTTTCTTAACGGTATGTTTGTATCGACTTTATATGTGTCATTTCTCATGTAACTATCACTTTGGATTCAAAGCTGCTGCATGGTATTGACACTTCGTTGACGTAGTTTGATTATTCCTTTATATTTGCATCTACTGATGAGGGGGATAAACTTTTTAGTATATTCAGTACCTTCGTCTTCCAAATGGAAAGTCTAATTAAATTAGAAAAGTTGATTCTTTTAATTTTGTCAATCATTCTTATAACAGCACTTATTTGCTTCATTCTAATGCTACTCACATCATTAGTATAAAAAAAACAATTTCTAACTGTGAAAAGATATCCCCATTCGAGTGTGGGTTCGACCCTAGAGGATCAGCTCGTATTCCATTTTCTTTAAGTTTTTTCTAATTGCTGTTATTTTTTAAATCTTCGACGTAGATATTACATTATTACTTCCCATAATCTCTATTATAAATCTATCGAATTCAATTTCATGATCATAAACAGGTTTTCTATTCTCGTAAATTCTTCATTTTGGACTTTACCTAGAATGACAGTCAGGAGCCCTTGAATGGTCCCACTAGGGTTATAGTCAATTATGATGTGTAATTTGCACTTACAAGGTGTTACTTTTTAACTGACCTTACTATCAATTAGAAAGCGAAAATTTGCTCTTAGTTTCGACCTAAGCCTTGGTTTACTAGATCTCTAATTAGATACTGGTAGAAGCCAAAGAGCGGCTTATCACTGTTAATGATTTAATTGAAATTTTTTTCCTACCAAGGGGGCATTTGTGGAATGAAAAAGGCTTCTAACTTATTTTTAAAGCGGTTCGACTCCGTTTATGCATCTTTTTTATATTGTAATACAAACAAGTTATATTTTAGATGTAAAGCTGAAGATTCTTAGCTCTTCTAAAAATATGACACCCGCAGATAGTTGAACCACATTTGCAGCTTCAATGCAATATTTTAATATTAAATTATACGAGTAACTAAGTATAACTAACATAATAATAACCCAAACAAAGTCTTAATAAACACTTTAAAAGTTTTATCT
Source organism: Panulirus interruptus (assembly GCA_032273725.1). NCBI lineage: Eukaryota > Metazoa > Arthropoda > Malacostraca > Decapoda > Palinuridae > Panulirus > Panulirus interruptus. The sequence continues at coordinate 2,618 of JAUTYZ010266548.1, forward strand.
TGAGATATCTCAATATAACTGGAACCCTTAATCAAAACATCATAGCCCCCTTGACCTCTCAAGTATTCTAACCATCCCCTGTCAAAGCTTTTCTTCACCTCTTTACCGACCTATAATGAAAAACTGGAAGGCAAAAATCTAAATAAATGTGGTAAAAATCACATGGAACCGACAAAACTTGTAATCAGAGAAAAAAACAATGGACTTTAAATTGTAATTTATGCTCATCAAATTGAACTTATACCCCAACACTCCACCAAGAGCCCTAACTGCAAGAGCTAAAATTTTTAAACAAATTATATATCTTTCTAGGAACAGTAACCAAGATAATAATGACCCTATTGACACAGCACCAATCCTTAATACCACCCTAGGACTAGTTATAGTTGGAGAAGAGTCACTAATCGAAATAAGAGAACTAAATATAGGACCACCACTAATAATATAAAAAATAAGACGAAATGTATAGCATACAGTAAGCCCTGTTGCTATAACATACAACAAGAAAGATATTTTATTAATATTTCTTATAAAAGCTAACTCTAAAACTAAATCTTTTGAATAAAATCCTGACATAAAAGGCATACCACAGAGGGCCATATTAGATAAAGTCATCAACGATGATGTTAGGGGTATACTAGTTACTAACCCACCCATGTGGCGGATATCTTGACATTCTTTCATGTTGCGAATGATTATTCTTGCACATATGAAGAGTAATGCTTTAAATAAGGCATAGTTAATAAATCGAAAAAAAGCTAAATCTGGCATCCCAAGAGTCAAAATTCTTATCATTACCCCCAACTGACTGAGAGTTGAAAGAGCAATAATTTTCTTTAGATCATATTCAAAGTTGGCACCTAAACCTGCCATAAATATGGTAAGACATGAAATAATTAGTAAAAAAGATGATACAGAAGATTCCCTTAGAGCTGGTCTAAATCGAATTAATAAATAAACCCCGGCAGTCACTAAAGTAGAAGAATGTACTAAAGCATATACAGGGGTGGGTGCGGCTATAGCTGCCGGAAGCCAGGCTGAAAATGGGATTTGTGCCCACTTAGTTATTGCGGCCGGTAAAATCAATACCATAATTAGCAGCAGAGCATAATATTTCAACCGCCAAACTTAACTATTAGGCCAATCCTGATTAATACAGCGACATCGCCGACTCAATTAAATAAGATAGCAAGCATTCCTAAATCAGCAGACTTTTCGTCGTGATAATAAATAACTAAGCAATAAGATACAAATCCCAGTCCATCTCAACCAAGAAGAATTCTAATCAGATTGAGGCTAATAATCACTATCACCACAGAAGAAACAAAAAGAACTAAATACATAAAACGATCAAAGTTTTATCATCTTTCATATATTCACCTCTACAGTACAAGATCATTGAAGAAATATAAAAAAACAAAGCCGGAAAATAATATAATAGAGATTCAATAAAATATGTGTCATCACTAATGGACATCCGTTCGGAAAACAAAATTCCCACTCAATTAAAAAAGTAAGATTTCAAAACAGCAGAGCCAAAGAGACAATGATGGAGCAAAATGACAACACTGCGAGAAAAACGAGCTCCTCTAAAATTTATTGATATCTTAAAAGATCATGATTTAAGGTAAGTAATTTACATATTTGGATCCACAAACCAACGTTTTATATTAAACTACTTAAATAGGGCATAAAAATTAAAGTCCCAATCTTAATTATAAGATTAAGTGGTAGTCAGTGCAGCAAAAGAACCAAAAACTCCCGAACCTTACCAGGACAGCAAGAAAATAATAGCATATAAAATAGCCCATAAAAATAGAAGTATGGCAATTCTAATTACAGTTAACTTCCTTCACCCAACTAAGCTAGATACAATTTGAATCTCTCCAGCAAAATTTAAAGTTGGAGGGGCCCCCATATTGCCAATTCTTAGAAGGAATCATCACAATCCCATTCTAGGTATAAATCTTAACAAACCCTTACCAAGCAACATCCTGAGAGTTCCAATTCGTTCATAGACCATATTTGCTAAGCAGAATAATCCGGATGAACACAATCCGTGGCCAACCATAACCACAAGCGACCCACTTATTCCTCACCATCTGGACGTCATTAAACCACCTAGAACTATCCCCATATGAGCAACAGAAGAGTAGGCAATTAAAGATTTAATATCCACTTCCCGCAAACACATTAATCTTACTATTACCCCACCCATAATACCTAACTCACAATCATACAAATCTCTTATTAAGTAATGAAAAAATTGACAAAATTCAAACAATTCCATAAACACCCAGCTTAAGTAAAACACCAGCAAGAATTATTGAACCAGTCACTGGGGCTTCAACATGGGCCTTAGGTAATCAAATGTGGAACATATACAAGGGGAGTTTCACTAAAAAAGCAAACAGAGAAGAGATATATCACAGAATAGATACAATATCCAATTGATCAAGTCTATGGGGTAGCTCAATAGTCAAACTTCCCCCCACATCGTACAAAGAAAACATACAAACCAATAACGGTAAAGAAGCAAACAAAGTATAAAATAACATATATAGGTCGGCTTTAACTCATTCAGGCTGATGGCCCCACCCTGAGACCACGATCAAAGTAGCCATCAGTCTCCTTTCGAAACTCACATAAAAATGTAAAAAATGTATAGAAGAAAAAGTAAGGAATAAACACACTAATAAAGCCAGATTAACTAAAAGGAACCCCTCCCTAAAGTAGCTTGTCTTCTTAATTTTTTGGCTTGAACAAACCATTAACCTTACGATCCAAATCCTAAGCAAAATTAGTGCGTAACTTAAATAGTCTATTCCTATTATATATCCAAGTTCATATATATAAAAATCGTGTCTACATTTTAAAGACACACAAAAAGATAACATATATAAAAAGAACTGAACCACCTCCCACCTAACAACAAATATTATCAATACAACACTGGCAGTTAAAAGTTTTAGCGTTGCAAATATCTAAATCGATTGAAATAGTAATTCCCATGAGTCCGAGCAACTGAAACTAAAATAGATAGTCCCAATGCCCCCTCACATGCAACTATGGCCAGAAAAAATAACACAAAATAGAGCTCCCCACTTATTGTGGACAGACTGCAAATCAAAACAAAAAATACACCTAATATGACAAACTTCAAACTTAAAAGAGTATTCAGAAGATGCTTTCACTTAGAGCTAGACACTCAACCCACAAAAGACTATCACAAAGGGAACCAACCAATACAAAGATTTTAAAATTACCATTAGTTTTGATAGTTTAATTAAAAACTTAGGTCTGTAAACCGAGAATGAAATTAGTTTTGATAGTTTAATTGAAAACTTTGGTCTGTAAACCGAGAATGAAATAAGATATTCTCAAAACATCAGGAAAGAGACAACCAATCCCATCTTTAATCCCCAAAATCAATTTTTTTATAAAATCAAACTAATTCCTGACATTATTATCTTTCTTATTCCATTTATCTTTTCCTTATAAATCCTATTCACGTGGTTAGTCCACCCCCTCTCGGCAGGAATTGTCCTATTAATTCACACTACATTAATCTCAATCTCCTCTGGATTAGTTTCTTCATCATTTTGATTTTCTTATATTCTATTTCTGATTTTCTTGGGTGGTATGTTAGTATTATCTATCTACGTAGCCTCCCTAGCCTTAAACGAATCGTTTAAAATGTCAATTTTTTTTCATAAGACTTATTGTATTAGTATCATTAGGTCTATCTCTTACTTTTATATTCATTGACCCTCTATTTTCATATGAACCCGTTTCAATACAACATTCCTTCATATCAGCTAAACATGTTCCAAATTACTCATCCATTTTAACGCATTTTATTTACAACTTTCCCACTATAAGAATAACTCTTGTAGTAATCCTGTATTTTCTTTTTACATTGATCGTGGTAGTAGAAGTAACATCGGTATTCTCAGGACCGTTACGACTATCAAAATAATGACAACACCCATTCGAAAAACACACCCCCTATATATAATTATAAACGGGGCTATAGTAGATATACCCATTCCAAGTAACATTCAGTTTTCTGGAATTTCGGCTCGTTACTCGGACTATGTCTTGTACAAATTTCTACAGGAATTTTTCTAGCGATACATTATACAGCCGATATTAACTTTGCTTTCTCGATAGTTGCCCACATTTGTCGTGATGTAAACTACAGCTGACTTTTGCAAACTATACACACCAACGGAGCGTCATTCTTCTTTATTTGTCTATATATCCATGTTGGACGGGGTACTCATTACAGATCTTTCCTATTCACCAAAGTATGAATAACTGGAGTTTTAGTTCTGTTCGCAACTATGGCTACCGCTTTCCTAGGTTATATCCTACCATGAGCACAAATGTCTTTTTGGGGGGCCACAGTCATCACAAACTTGTTCTCCGCTATCCCATTTATTGGTACCGACTTAGTCTAGTGAATTTGGGGAGGGATTTTCAGTGAGAAATGCTACTCTTACACGTTTTTTTCACTGTCCACTTCTTATTACCATTTGTAGTTCTTGCTTTATCATCCGTACATATTGTTTTCCTTCACCAAACTGGGTCCGGAAATCTACTGGGTATCTGCAGACAGCCCGATAAAGTACCCTTTCACCCATATTTTTCATTTAAATATTTGGTAGGATTTGTAGTTATGCTAGCATTACTAGTTATGATCACCCTTCTGAATCCCTATCTTTTAGGTGATCCAGACAATTTCATTCCCGCTAACCCAATATCCACACCCGCTCATGTTCAGCCAGAATGATATTTCTTATTCGCTTTTGCCATTTTGCGATATATTCCCAAGAAACTGGGCGGAGTTATCGCTTTAGCTGTATCAGTATCAATCCTTATTATTCTACCCGCAACCCATTATTCTAAATTCCGAAGGTTAGCGTTTTACCCTGCAGGTCAACTCATGTTCTGATCTTTAGTATCCATTTTAATTCTACTTACATGGATCGGAGCCCGACCTGTTGAAGATCCAGATATCCTAACAGGGCAGACCCTAACTGTTCTTTATCTCCAATTATTATTTATCTATGAGATTACCTTCTAGATTGGTTAATTAGTTTATAAGAAAATAACGTTTTGAAAGTGCTAAAAAAGAGATTTACCGCATTGTATTGAATTCCCAATTACCCCCATTGCAGTCGTAATGGGGGTATAATTACCCCCATTACAGTCGTACTATTAAGCTTCGAGACTATACTGCTTTTTGGCACCAACCGTAACGCAAGTGACACAACGCTAATCAGACGTCTTCAGAAGACTCGCTCTGTAGTTCCCCTAGAATGGGAATTGTTTAAGAATTCTATTTGGAAAAAAATATCAAAATGATTGTGAAAGCGAAAGTATTAGTTAACGTCGAAGGTTTATAAACTGTAGGGTTAAAAGATTGTGTCGAGGTACTAGTAGTTAAGCGGGTCCATAGGATGTAGGAGCGAGTCTGTAGTAGTGTGTATGGATCGGGCCTGTAGCCGTAAGTAGACTGCAGGTCTGTAGAAAATATAAATTATATGTGAGGATGTGGCTTAGTTGAGGGTGTTGGGCTTGAAGAGTAAGGAGGATTCTACATCTTGTAGGGCGTGGATGTGTAGGGTGTAGGGGGCGATGCTGTGTGGCGTGAGTGAGGACACGGGGGGTGTGCGCAGCTTGTAGAGCGAGGGCGTATGACGCATAAGAACGTGGGCGTACGGGACTAGGGGTATGTACGAAGCGTGTCTGTAGGGGTGATGGGGGTGTAAAATTAGGTGATGGTGTGGCGGGCGACAAGTAAGCTGGAGAGGACCCTTTTTTTTAAGTTGTTAAAGGATGGGTCGAGTTGGGAGGAGGAGGTGACTTGGGTGGGGCCGGCACGAGAGGGGGGGCGGCATCGTGGTGCAGTGCGTGCCTTGTAGGCGGCTAAACAAAGTGGCGCGCTGTTCCTACAAATGCTGGGTGGGTAGTGGGGTGGGCGAGTCGGCCCTTTGTGTGGGGCTGGTGGGGAGGAGGAGAGGAGGAGGTTAGCAAGTGTTGAGAGGGCAATAGTTAAGGTTTGCCATTGTTGGGCCTGAGGGGGCGGGTGGGGTGCGCGTACTCAAGGTAGGTGGCAAGGGGTTGGGTGGATGGGTGCATTGTGATGCTGGTTGATGGCAGGGGTGTTTTATATACATTCTGGTACAGGGTGGGTGTATAGGTTTGGGTGGTGGCAGGAGGAGGAGAGAGAGAGACTGACTGGTGGGCAATCATCTCAAAGATATTAAATTTACGTCAGATTTGCCTTTATAGTTTTCTATTAAAATATTCAAAGCTAAATCAGTTGTTATTTGGGGTAGTGGACCAGGTGCTGGCCTGTAACACAACTCGCTTCGTATTTCTTCCTCACGAAGTAGAGGAAGAACTTTCCTAATGCCGTTGATGTCAAGTGTCACCGTACTTGTGCGCATCCTCACCTTTATTAACTTTAATTATTAGAGTTCAGCTCCCAGCCACTATTTGATCTACGGTCGTGTAACCTCGTACGCAAATGCATCATGATGAGCGCCTCAGCATCCCAGCAAAAAAGAGGAGGTCGCCCCCTAACTTATACTGCACGCCTTTGTGACGCAAGTTAAGTTTTACGCCAGTTCCGTTCACGGCCGCCGTAAAATATAGTGTCATGTAACGTCGGATGCTGTTGCATGTTGATGAGTACTCCAAAACATCCCGGCAGGAGGAGGGCGCCCTTACCTAACATTTCTCGCCTCCATATGGCAAACATCGTAATTGGGATTACATGTGTCATATAAAACACTACATTGTACTATTGTAAATTAGGGAGAGCCGATTCAGTATAGCGTAGTAGAGGGCGTCTTATGCCTGAGCCTTTGTTAATTTTGGAGGCTTGTTTGTACACTTACGGTTCCCTCTGGGATTCATAAACATATCCTTTGCTTCTCTTGATCGTATGAGCTGTTTGAGGCCGCGGCCCGCAGGTATACATATCCTCCGCAACCAGATTAAGACAGGAACGCTTTGGAGAGAGATTTTTGCCTTCATTTCCAGTGTGTGGTACTCTGTGGTTCTATACGTAAAGGCACCGAGGGCTCGGTGGGTTCCGAAGGGTGGTGCAGTGTGAGGTAGGAGTGCTAGGTACATGGGTCCTGTACCGTGGCCGAGCACGGTGCAGCGTGAGGAAGGAGCGGCAGGTGCACTGGGCCATTATACCGTTGCCTAGCGTGGTGCAGTGTAAGGTAGGAGTGCCAGGTACGCATGGTCCTGTACCGTATAGTCTAGCGTGGTGCAGTGTACACTAGGAGTGCTCGGTGCGTATGGCCTTGTACCGCACCCTAGCGTGGTGCAGTGCGAGGTAGAAATGCCAGTTTACATAACGCTTTACATAACGTTACAGCTGCTGCCCATTACATCTTCCCACCCGCACTCCATCTGCGTCACATTGTGTATGATACGTTCGCTGTCACGCTACCCTCTTGACACGTCCGCTGTCACGCTACCCTCTTGACACGTCCGCTGTCACGCTACCCTCTTG
>JAUTYZ010266658.1:0-10157 GCA_032273725.1 Panulirus interruptus
AGAGGAGTGCAACTTGACAACCACTAAAGTGCTTGCTCACTATGCAGCCGTAGGTCATAGGATAGTAATTTATAGGTTATATTCTTTTATTAGATGCTCTAGGACTAGAATAGGGCCTAAAGAAGCAGGGAGAATAGATATAGAGAAATTGAGGGTTGAAAATATAGCTTCCATTATTATTCAAATGAGGAGATGAGAGATGCTGATGAAATAGTGCAGAGTGAGATTGAGATGATTTGGAGGCACTAAAGTGTTTTAACAGAGGCATTCGCAGACGTGTGTGGCATGAATAGGTTCTGGAAAAAGAAACTGCAGTGTGGAATGAAGTTTTAGGGAATTTGGAAAAAAGAGAGTTTGGAAGAAAGTGAGTTGTGCAATGAATAACAATGAGTGGAGGGCAAAGAGAGTAGAATATCACGTAAAGTTTTGAATAAAAAAGTAGATATGTTGGTGCATATGAATAAAAGAAATTAAGGATTTCAGAAGAGGGGTGAATAGAAATCTAAGGAAAATGATAGAGACATAGATATTGTCATATTAGAATCAGGTATCAGAAATCTGTTGAGTAGGTATTGGGGAGAGGATGACATTAAAATGAATGAGAAGGGCAGAGTGTGCCCTAATGGTGAAACAGTTGGAGTATGACAGGAATAGCAGGAATGTAGCTAGATAATGAAGTTTGAACAGATGTTGATATTTTATTGTATCTCATAGCAATAGTGAAATTTGGGTAACCTTTTAGTAAGTTTATTCATATGTAAAAGGACTGTGTCTAGAACTATTTCTGATGTGTAAGGTACATTTGTAAAATCTCTAGACATAATTTATACAATGAATTATTAACAGCACATCAAAAAGTAGAATTAATGCTGATCACATGAAGTAGATATATAAGTGTTAGATTTTACCAGACTCTCCGTGCACAGGTTTATGCTTCAAGTAAAAATTCACCTTTGGTAAGGTTGATTCGCTGTCACAGGACAAAAAGAAGTACAGTCTTGTTTAGGAAGTTTTCACTATAGAGTCCATCGTGTTACTTCATCTGATGGCAGTGCCATGAAGGAGCCCCATAAAAGGGGTCTTGGGATTATAATTCAGTATGCTGTACATAGTTGATAAGTGAGTTTTATTTGTAATGAGATGCACTTTAATTATACAGTAATTCACCACCAAATGTTAATATTTTTTAAATATCCTTAACATGAAAATTTTAAGACTCACTTTCCAAAATTACTTGAAACTCTTAAAATGATAGACATTGCATCTGCACTCTCAGAAACAGAAATTATTTCTAAAAATTCTTGTTGAATCTTGAGGTTGTCATTAATCTTACACCAGTTTTTTTTATTTAGTACAGTACCATATATTTAAAAGCATAAGGCATAACAACAATAAATCATTTTCTATAATTACCTCTTCTTCCTCAGCAAGATAGTGTTAGGAACAGTGGTTTTATTTGCACACAGCTGCTCTTTAGTAGTCAATATGTAATGTCCCAAAACTAGAGCCTACCATCTACAGTCAAGCCCCACAGACTACTCCATGGTTTATCTTGACCACTCCTTGTGCCATGGTTCACCTCATTGACAGAACTTTTCCTCCCATATACTATATCAGTCCTGTTCATTCTAATCCATGTATACCTCTCAATCTTTTGAAAACTGTTTAGTTCTTGATACCCCAAAGCCTCCTCACTCCATCTTCTCAACTCCTTCTCGGTGTCCTCTTTTCCCTTTCCTTCTCTACTTGTGACACGTTGTTTTTGCCAGTCTTTCTTTGTTCGTCCTTTCCTAGTTTTAACCATATCAACACACTTTGGCTGGCCCTCTCAATTAGACCGTGGTTACTACCACACTCATTTGCCATTTCTAACATGATCAAACTGTCTCACATCACAAATTGTTGTCAATCATTTGATTTCCAGCACATCATTCCTCGTCCTCTCTTTTGTGTGCAAGGCCCAGGGCTTATCCATACCAAACTGTTAGGATTACTAGACCTTCAAACATAAACATCTTTTGCTAACAGACACTGGTCTCAATTTCAACACATTCCATAATACACCCAGGACCTTATTCTACCATCTTTCACTCTTTGACTCACTTCAACCCCAAGGCTTCATCTGCTATCAGATCCACTCTGAGGTTCCTAAAGCAACCTTACTTTTGTTCACATTTGCTCTCATCTGTTTCTTATTACATATTTCCATATTCAGTCGCTGGCTTATGGAGTTTCTTTCTGGAGTCTGTCACGAGAACCATGTCATCTGTAAGCCTTCACCTCCAGTTTACCATGGACCCACCACTCTAAGACACTTGCATTTACCTCTCTCACCACCTCATCCATAAACAGATCAAAAAACCATAGTGACATCACACATCCATGATTCAGACCCAATTTCATTGTGAACTATTCATCCTCTTCCCTTCCTTCTCACATGCATGATTTATTTTCCCGGTTAAAACTCCTTATTGCATTGAATGACTTTCCATTCACCCCATATATTCAGAGCACGTTCCATAAATGCCTCTTTGTCAACCCAATTTTATGATTTTTCCAGATCCATATATACCAACCACATGTAGTTCAGTCTCTTTTTCCAAGTCTTTTTCACTCAAAACCATCAAAGCAAACACCTGGTTCTCAGACCCTCTTCATAACTTTCATGAAGTCACAGTGCTCTACCCCATTCAGATTTTCTGTACATGCCACCACCCTCTCAGTCACCACTCTCCCATAACACCTTATCAGATATACTCAGCAGACTCAAATCTCAGTAGTTCGAGGATTCACTTATCCCCATTTGCCTCTGTATAAGAGCACTATTCTGGACATGCTTTTTACTGGTCTTCAGGCACTGCACCCTGGGTATGAAAATTTTATATAGCATAACTAACCAGTCAGTAGGAGTGTCATTCCCTCTCTTGAGAAACTCAGCAGCAATCCCATATACTTTTACCATATTACCTCACTTCATCTTCCTCAGTGTTTTCATATCATCCTCTCTTGTCACCATACCATTCACCATTACTCACTCACTCCAAATGCCACCATGTCCCATGTGCATCACATCCACCACCCTCTCATGTAACACCTTTGGCAGTCCTTAAAGTTGCTTACCCCATGTCAGCCAATATGTGGTCTATTTTCAACATGACTGTGGTTTGTGTCACCTTTTTGCCAGTTACCCACTTTCTGATCCACTTTCCTTACTGTTGTCCTCACTCTGTTCACCTCCCTCTAAAACGTTTTCTTATTCTCTGTGAAGTTCATTGATACACTCTCATTTGCATTCTTTTTCAGCTCCTTTATCCTTGTTGTTACCCCCTGCTGCCTTGTCTCTCATAAAACTTAAAAGTTTTCTAGAAACAGCAAGATCAGAATAACGAAAAAGAGTGGAGTTTAGATATGTGTACTTTCTTAGCATAAAGAAAGAACTGATGCAATGCAGTGACATCTTTAACTGTGTTCACTTGTGTCTTTGTAACTGCACACCAAAGGCACATGAAAGCAGTTGCTGTGTGTGAGTTAGCTGGACTCGCTTGAAGTAGCTTAACTTCCAGTAACATATTGTTAAGACATGGAGTAAGTCAGATATATTTTGGTTTAATCCAAATCATTTGCAATGTCCAAGATAATATCTCAATATTACTGAATGCTAATATATTGCAGTTTTACTGTACAGTGTCTTTTTTTCAATATGTACATCTTTGTGACAAGTAAAATTTTTTGTTTAAAAAGATAATGTCAGGCCCTGTTGGTAGTCTATCTATCTATATATCTGATGCCCGTTCCCTTCAGGACTCCCTCAAGGGGGTGGCCACGGCGAAAGTCTCCATAACTGGTGAATTCCATTGCCACTTCTTAGCTTTTTGTTCCTCACAGCTTTTTGTTCCTCCCCCTTAACAGGCCACTGGCAGAAGGCAACTCTAGTGCACTGTTTTCAGAAGCTCCTACCTAATGTTCCTACTGATTACTACTACCTTATGTGTCTACCTAATATTCCTGCCTAATGTTCCAACCTATTACTTCTACCTAATGCTTCCACCTAATGTTCCAACCCACTACTTCTACCTAATGCTCTCTCCTAATGTTCCTACCTAATACTTCTGTCTCTTGCTCCTACCATTTTGCCGAAAAGCAGGGCTAGCGCATAGCGCTCTTTGCAGGAAAATATATTTACTGAGAATGAGTTGTGTGAGTTAAGTGTTGGCAAGTGTTATGTATGACAAGGAGAGATTGTATGTTTGCAGACAGAATGCCAGCAGTCCATGTGTAGGTGAGGCTGAAATAAAATATAGAAAATATTGAATATCTTATATTTGCAATTGTTGATGGGTAGCATGACATTATGCTAAAGCTTCATCATTGACTTATATGTTGTGTTTCATTGATGTTGGTTGAGTTTGTATGTAGGTAAATTTTTTAATGCTGCTACATATAATAAACACCTCTTTCAAGTGGACCTACATATTTCCATTTTTCATAAAGTCTTTTAGATGTAAACATAGTATATAGTTAAAAATAGATAAAGTTCTCTAAAAAAAAATTCTGTGTTCAGATCTTGGCAGTTGGACCAGACTGAAGGACCTATGAGAGTCCGTAAGAGGTTGACTAGGGGTCGTCTTCATATACAAGCCCGTTACCTCATGCCTGAGTACAGTCAGAAGATTGGTAAGGTGTTCCTCCAATGATGAGTTGGGAAATTAAAATTATTAAGAAAATACTTTCCATAGGTTACATTATGCATTATGTTAAGTGTTTCAATATTTTTCTCAATAGTACTGATTTATTTTCTTAGTACTAAATTATTTGCATTGTACTAAATTATTCCCATAATTTCCACATAGATATAGAAAACCAGCCATCTCCTCTTGAATCTGTGCTTCAAGGATCTGAGACAGAGTCTGCAATGGCTGTCATGATAGAGAGGCTTAATGTCAGTGAACGCATCATCCACATGAGCAGTGCTACTGTTGTGTCTCCAGGAATGGAACAGCGTGGAGAAATCCTTGTTAGCCGAACTGCTATGTATTTTGTTGGAGAGCAAGTTACAATTGATATGAACCAGGTACAGTATATCTCTCTGAGAACATCTTTGTTCATTAACTTTTAGTACTGCTCAGTTGAATACAGCATATTGTTATAAAGTCTGAGAAATAAAGTTCATCGATCAATGTTGTGAAATAGCATTTTCATCACTGGTATGCTTTTTCAGAATTTTGAATCCATTTTCTTTCCCATAGCCTAATTAGCTACTCCTTAATTGGTAGTTTACTCCTGATGAGTTTGTGAAAACGTTTTGGAGTATTTCTACCTTGTTTAAAACATTCTTTTCAGAGTTTCTCTGTTCCTCATTTTTTCTCCTGCTATACTCATTTCTTGAGTCTTTGCTTTCTTGTACCTTTTAATTGCTGGTTTGTTGTGCTGCTTATATCTCTTCCACAGTATATTGCTAACTCTCGTGTTTTTTATATCTTTTATTTATTCACATTTCTCTCTTTTTTAACCTTTTCTCTGTATTTGCAGCTAACAGTATGGATGTTCCTGTTCAAACCCTTCCATAAGTGACCTATATCATGGCTGCTGAGCTCCATTTCCCAGTGTATATTCCCATAGAAATCCTTTAATTTTGTGTAGTTTCCACAATTATATATCCTTTTTGAATCTGGCTTCCACATTCTTTTTATATCCTTATTTACCACACAGTCAGACTCAAGCATTACATGATCACTTTTTACTATTGTTATATCATAGATAATATTCTTATTTTCCATGCTTTTTTGTCCTGACAGTGCTGTATGGATGCAAGTTGTGGGCCCCAAGTGCAAAAGTTTGGAAGAGAGTGGATGTATTGGAAATCAAATGTCTGAGGACGTTTTGTGGTGAGAGGAGGGTTGATTAAGGAATGACATTGTGAGAGAGTGAGGTATTGTAGTAAATTTAGTATGTTTGAGAAAGATGAGCAGGGTGTACTTAAATGTTTTGGACATATGGAAAGGATGAGAGATGAAAGACTGACAAAAAGGATATATGCATCACAAGTGTAGGAAATGAGGAGGAGGAGGAGCCAAGCAATGAGATGGAAGAATAGAGTGAACGATGCTTTGATTTATTGGGTCCTGAACATGCAGGAGGGTGTGATGCATGCACAGGATAGAATGAATTAGAACGATAGTGGTACCCAGAAGACAAAATGCTGTGAGTGTGCTGAATCAGGGCATATGAAATGGTCGGGGGAAAGCATGGAAGGGTCTGTAGAGCTTGACTGTGGATAGGGGAACTCAGGTTTTGGTGCATGATACATGACAGCTAGAGAGTGGATGTGAGCAAATGAGTGCTCTTTGCTAATATAGGAATTAGCAAACAAGCAGACAAAAAAAGTGAGAGAATGCACTACATTGAACACTAGAATGCTTCTTTGACACTGAACCTAAGACATTCATACAGTAGTGTATTTTCATTCTGAGGAACAACTCTCATCTAATTATGGCTTTATATGTAAGGTGGATGTTTTGCCACTTTGTCAATGTGATCTTACCATGTTGAATATTATAGTCAGTCAGTTTGAGCCCTTACTGCATACAATAGTAAGCTCAAGGCATCAGTCAGATGACCAGCATCATCATCTCAGCTGGAGAATGGAGACAGTAGAGCTCAAAGCTGATATTTCTAGATAGTTAATATATTCTTATGGATTGGGGAGAAAAATGACTATCCAAGTATCTTGTGTGTTGTAGGTGACACAAGGGTAGTAGCAGAAGACTGGATATTCCCTCCCCCTGTATTATCACTTGAAAGGTAGGAACAGGAAGAGGAAAGCAAGTATTTTTCTTTGAAGATTCTTTTTCTGATGCTATCATGTGGAGATGGGAAAGGTAAGAATGTATATAAGAACAAATCATATATTTATTTATCTATTCTTTGGGAAACTAACAGTATTCCTTCCTTGACAGAGTGGTAGCAGTAGTGAAGTTGTCTCCGTAACATGGCCACTGGACAGTGTTCGAGAGATCCATATTCGGAGGTATCAACTCCAGGACTGTGCTCTAGAGTTATTCCTTACAACTGGCCACTCAGTGTTATTAGCCTTTGTTGACACACAGCATCGTAATCAGGTAAGGCACTGTGGAATATTTCTCTGATGCCCATTCCCTCTGGTAACTCTCATCAGGGGGTGGCCACTGCAAAAGCATCTCCACTTATCCCTGTTCTTATATGCCTCCCTTGAATACAGCATTCTGCGCATTCTTCCCTCATTTCTCTCCCTTCAGTACTCTTCCACTCCATTTCCCCTTGTGACAAGCGTTCTACCTCTCTCACCAACTCTTTTAATCATACTATCATGCACTCTTCTTGTAAACTCCCCATCTTGCAGTCTTTCCACATGCCCAAACCACCTCAAAGTATTATATATCACCCACTCTGCCACTCCACAATTCATTCCCTTTGCATTCCATGTCATACCAGTCTCTCATGCACCCCATCATTACTTACTTCATTCGGTTTAGTCATACCACATACTCCTCTCAAATGACTGATTTCCACAGCCTTGATTCTTGAGCTCTGTGACTCATCCCATATCCATGTTTTGGCTGCATAGGTCATAGTCAGGAGAACTATGCTGTCCTGTAATCCTTTCTTCACTTCTATATTTTACCTCTACCCTTCATTATTCTGTTAAGGGAACCAGTGACTCTTCGACCCTGTACTGCTTTCTCCCTTATCTCTCCTTCCTTATCACCAAACTTACACAAAATAGCTCCCAAATCCTTGATGGTATGATATGTAAAAATTCCTCTAATTCCATGTATCTTGTGAAACTCTTCGGTCCTATCTTATTTTATTGTACTTATTTAGATTCCAAAAAAATTGATAGATCTTTCTTTCATACGTGATCGCCGTTTCCCACATTAGCAAGGTAACGCCAGTAGTAGACGAATAATGGGTGCACCCGCTCACATCCATTCTCTAGCTGTCATGTGCAGTGCACCGAAACCACAGCTCCTTGTCCACAACCAGACTCCACAGACCTTTCCATGGTTTACCCTGGATGCTTCACATGCCCTGGTTCAGTCCGTCAACCCCTGTATACTACATCGTTCCAATTCACTCTATCCTTTGCATGCCTTTCACCCTCCTGCATGTTCAGGCTCTGATTGCTCAAAATCTTTTTTACTTCATGCTTCCATCTCCAATTTGGCTTCCCCATTCTCCTTGTTCCCTCCACTTCTGACACATATATCCTCTTTATTGATCTTTCCTCTTTCATTCTCTCTGTATTTACAAACCATTTCAGCACACCCTCTTCAGCTCTCTCAACCACACTCTTTTTATTATCACAACTCTCTCTTACACTTTTATTACTTACTCGATCAAACCACTTCACACCACACACTGTCCCCAAACATTTAATTTCCAACACATCCATCCTTGTCAGCACATCCTCATCTGTAACCCATGCTTTGCATCCCTATATGCACATCCTCATCTATAACCCATGCCTTTCATCCCTATAACAAAGTTGGGACTACTATACAAAAAACCTATTTGTAGGTATCGTGATCTTAGATTAAAATATCTTACAATTGGTTTTTCTAAAGAACACAGCAAAGAGTATGACAGGAATCAAATCTTATGTAAGAAATAGACTATTAAAAACATCAAATAGCTGCAGGCACAAAATGTATATCCCCTCTCCCTCCACACCCAGCTTTGGATGTGAGGTATGTGCTTCAAATTAAGAGGTCGCTTAATTACCCTAACCGAAGGAATACTCCTTTTCCTGTTTAGTAAAAATCTCTTCTCTGGTCTTGGATAGAAGTGTATAACAGAACAACATTCATTTGGAATGAAGGACATATAAACAGCTCCAGGACAACCCTTCCCCTAACCTATAGTGAGAGAAGTAACATAAAGGTGACTGTATTGTCCCAAACTAAGGAATATTCCAGTGGAGACAGGTCAAAATCCCTACATACTTCTTTGGGAAATATACATGACAAGTGGAAAGACTGGTGGCTCCATAACAAAAGAGGAGCAATATGAATGCAACTACATTATGGAAAGGTGAACTTAATTTTTGCTCAAGGTCAATGGCAAGTTACTGAAGTACTTTGTGCAAATTATCATATGCTGAATGAACCAAAAATTTAAAGGAAAAATTCAACAGTGCAGTCTTATCAGTCATGGTGCTCTGATGGTAGAAAACTATGTACATTCACATTCAGTCCTTCTAACCCAAAGTGGACTTATGTATATTGTCTGATGTTCTAATAAACTTGTTTTTCATGATTATTTTTTGTTTCCTTATTTTTGTACCCCCGGCAACCTGGGAGTGTGTGTGTGTGTTCGTGTTGTATCTTTTTTTTTCTTTCTAGGGAGACTCATGAAGCTAAGCTAAGCATTGATCACTGTGTACACCGATGGATGACTGGAGCCTCCTTTAGTGCCTTGAGGCTGCGAGAGATCCAAGGGTGTTCTATGTTTGTACTGTTGTCGGGATCTCCGATTTGCCTGTAGTTTGCATCATCGCTGTCTTCAGGTCTCTGCCATACTTTTTTGGCTGCTTCTCTTAGGTATGAACTGACTGGTTAAATTTTTAATGGTTATTGCTGTTTTACGGTGTTTTCAATTTAGGGATATTATTCATTTGTGACGAATCGTAGAGCGTTATTTTGTATCCTATGTAACTTCAGTATGCGTGAGTTAGAGGCGAGGAGCGATGGTATAGGTAAATAAGTTAGGATAGGCATTATCATGGCCTTGACCAGGTGTAATTTTTGGTTCCCTTGAAGTTACCAGAATCTGTACAGACTGATACAGAACCCTTGACGTTAGTTTGTGACCTGAGATTCTGCTGCTCCTCTTGTGCTCTATCTTGTTACCTTCTATGGCTATATCGTTGGGTTTTATTCTTCCTAACGCCACTATAGCAAATTTGTTTACGTTTGTTTTTATCTTCAACTTATTTTTGAATTATTTTTATTGTGGTTGCCTCTGATTGTACTAAACGGGCATATTCTGGGAGATAGTTGTTTGAAACAACTATGTGCGTGCCGTCATCGGCATAGAATATGTCCATACTCTTGGTCTCTGTTCTCTCTCATCGATCTAAGTCATACATGGCGACTAAAGAGGGCGGGAGCGGTGGGCTG
>JAUTYZ010267429.1:0-10153 GCA_032273725.1 Panulirus interruptus
TAGAATCAACAGTCAAACTGAAGAGAACCTCTCTGACCTTAGGGACATGGCTAGAAATCTTATGATGTACTGATGCTAGTGAGGGAGCATCAGCATGGTAGTAAGTACGCCTAAACTTCAGAGAGGGTTGGGAGGTGGGTCCTGGGTGAAGTGCACCACATTCCTGACAATGGGTCAGTCTTGCAGTTATCATTGTTGTGTGCGGATCTGTGCTACTTGTGCACTTTAGGTATACCAGCTAACGTGATTTTCCTGTAGCTCATTGTTTTTGTGTTTGTTAATATGGCATCCAAATGTCCAACATCTCTTACCCCAGAACCAGCAGTTAAACGGAAGAGAACCTCTCTGACCTTAGATACAAAGCAAGAAATCTTATGATGCGCTGAGGGAGCGTCAGTGCTTGGGTGTGCTTAGGGTCTGGGTGAATCTAAAATCCACAACATAAAGAAGAATGCAGATAGAATTCCAAGTGCTGTGGTCCACTACTCCACTGTCTGACAAGGTAACGACAAAGTTTAGAAATCCACTTATAGAGAAGATGGAGAAAATGCTCTCATTATACATAAAGCATGAGACGAAGAATATAAGTAACTTAAGTAAGCTTCACCTCAGGTTTATAGCTCTGAAAATTTATGAGCATTTATGTAAAGATGACAGTGTAACTAAGCAGAACCATTTCAAGCAAGTAAAGTATGGCTAGATATGTATATTCAATGTCAGAAGCTATATAACAAGAAGGTCGATAAAATGGGTACCTGGCTCAGGCTAGGGTGTATATATATATATATATATATATATATACATAGTGTTAATGGGATGGCCTTGATTAGGGCCTCAGCTGCCCATGCTGTCTCAGCTAACATATAAAGAAAAATTGAGATTCATGACAAATTGTTTGGTGAAAAGAGAAGAGGTGGTGAAAGCCTTACATAAGATGAAATAAGGCAGGGTGGTTAGAGTGGATAGTATTGCAGTTGAATTTGTTAAGAAAGGGGTGAATGTGCTGTTGATTGGTTAGTTAGGATTTTCAGTATGTATATGGATCATGGTGAAGTGGCTTACATTGCTAACAAAGACAACGTTAACACAAGGTCTGGGTTCATCTGCTGGTCACGTCAGGCAGCGGAGATCACTGTGAACGAGTGAAGGCAGCAGGACAAGCAATCCAATCAAAGAGCGACATGCCAAGGCATCCGACCGGGTGAAGCAGGACAAGCAATCCAATCAAAGAGCGACATGCCAAGGCGTCCGACCGGGTGACCATCACTTGCTGGGGAACACAGTCCCGCCGAATGCTGGAATCACTATCTCCTGAGGAAGACCGTTGAACTGTTGAAACGTTGAGGTATGTCTCAGCTCTAACCCATTTGTTTCCATACCATTCTGTTATCCCATTATGTATATGCAAATATTCCAAAATCCGAAAAAATTCAAAATCCGAACCACTTCTGGTCCCAGGCATTTCGGATAAGGGATACTCAATCTGTATATGTGTGTAAGTGAGCAGATGTGAATTTCTTTGTCTGTTTCCTGCCACCACCTTGCTAATGCAGGAAACGGCGCTCAAGTACAGATTGTACCTCTCTAATTCGGTGCTCTGTGGTCCGGCAACTCCCATGCTCCGGCACGTTTTGAATCTGCCGCCATTAGTTTGTGGATCTGCCACCAGGGCAGCGCTGTTAGCAGCACTAAGGCGCCAGTATCTGTTTACACTGCAGCCGAGCTAATTAACAGTCCTGTTAATTTCTTATAGCCCCAGAACAAGTGTATAATGCTGATGAATCTGCCCTGTATTGGCGTCATATGCCACGAAAAACCCTTGCCCAAGATATTGAGGAGTCTCCATCTGGGGGTAAGGATTCCAAAGATAGGGTAACAAATCCATAAATGAGATGTACAATTCACTTTCTTCCTCAAGTATTTCTGGCACAAATTTTTCAGAGCAAACAGCTGGCCCGCAAATTCTTTATCTCTCCTGGAGTTACAATGCTCTTCCCCAGTCAGAAGTTCTGTGAATGCTTCCATTCTCTTAAAACATCACTCTCCATTACACCTTACCAACTTCAACAAATCTATGCCGCTACAATTCACATATTCACTTTTGTCTGCCTTTCCTTTATGCATTCTGCTGGTCCTCAGGACCTGACCTTGGGCATAAAAACACTGAACAGCCTGATTAGACAATCAACACCACTACCACCCCCTTTCTTGAAAAACTTAACTGCAATACCATCCACTTCTGGCACTCTGCCACACTTCACCTTATGCAATGTTTTCACTTCCAACTCTCATTTCACCATACCATTCCCCAGGACCCTTTCACTCCACATGACATCTTATCCCAAACAAACCATGTCTGCCATCCTTTTATATAACATATCTGACAATCTTTCAAAATACTCAATCCATTTCTTTTTCACCTCTTCTCATCTGGTTACTACTTCCCCAGCTCCTCCCCTCACTGTCACTATTATATGTCTTCTTGTTCTCCTCACACTGTTCATCTCCTTTCCAAACATTTTCTTACTCTCTCAAAGGTCTGTTAATACTTTCTCACCCCACCTCTAATTTGTCCACTTTTCAGATTTCATACCTATCTCCTGGCCTCCTACTGCTTTCTCCTGTACTCCTCCCACTGACTTGTACTCTTTCTCTGTAGATACCATCCATACACCTCTTCATACACCTCTTTTTTTTCTTTACTGCAATTCAACCTCCTCATCCAACCACTTATTACCCTTTCTCACATGTCCACATCCCACATTAGCCATACCACATACTTCATGCATGCAACATAAGTATTGCTTACCTTCACTCTCAAAATGAAATTAGAAAATCAATAAATTAAAATAACATAAAACAAACAAATGAATACAATAAGGATTTCATGAATCAGGTTTTATTTGCGAAACAAATCCTATTACTCACTTATGGTGGGGATATAGCATGTCTGGCAACATAAAACAGCCTTGGAAGTTAAATGACATGACTTGCTGCCTCAGTTACCCCATGGTACTGAGGGTGGAGGAATGCAACTTTGGCTTGCTCTCCTTGTGTTTAGTGAAATTTTCACTATCTCTGTTCTGGGTGATATATTTCCTCTACCAGTAACTGACCATGAGGCCTACAAAGTTTTTTTAAGAAGAAAAGGCTTGTATTCTTACTTGGAAGCAAGAAAATGTATCTACAAGCGACATTTCAAGATGTACTGGCAGGGGTGAGTCCACCATCTGGACACAAATTTGGCTTCCTTCTAACATCATTGATCACTAAAGAGCTGTGTCTGTTGACCTAGGAAGACCAGTAAGGTAACTGATAACCTGATGAAGAGTGTGGTGTTGAAAAACCCATCCCTATCAGCTCATCAGTCACCATACTGGTCTTCCTAGGTCACCAGACCCAGCTTTTCAGGGAGGGATGATGGTATATGGAAGCCAAAAACAAATGCCCGGATGGTGGGTTTGCCCCCTGCCAATACATCTTGAAATTCACTTGTGGAAAAATTTTTTTGCTTCTAAGCAAGAATACGAGACTTGTCTTCCTAAGAAAACTTCTTAGAATTCATGGTTTGTTACTGGTAAAGGAGAAATATCACCCAGAACAGAAACAGTGAAAATATCACCAAATGCAAGGACAGCAAGCAAAAGTTGTATCCCTCACTCACACTCTCAATACCATGGGGTAACTGAGGTGGCAAATCCTGTCATCTGACTTCTAAGACTGTTCCATGCTGCTAAACATATGATATTTCCACCATAAGTAAAGTAACAAGATCTGTTCTACAAATAAAACATAATGTATGAAAGCCTTACTTCAAATGGAAATTGTTGGATTTTTTTTGGACATTTTACATACCTCCCACTCCTCTCCCACTCAACTTGTTTTGTTTAATTTCATTCTGTGCCACTCTTCACTCAATCTCTAATGGTATCTTACCATAAAGGCATCTTAACCAAGCTCACACACTTTCATCACTTTAACACATGTCATCTTTTTACCTAAAATCACTACAAACTCTCACACCAAAAAGTGATAAGACATCCCACTTGCTACTTCTGTCAACAAATTTACTAAGCAAAGTAGTATTAAATTAACTGAATGTTAAAAATCTAAAAAATTATTGTATCAAAGAAAAGACAGATTAGACAAGGAGGCCACAGACAAGTAAAACTTCCTCCCCAGATATACAAATATGTAATCACATAAACTAATTCTCTTTATCCACCAAGCAAAGTGGACATTCATAAAATACACAAATATAACTCTTTTAACATGATTAGCAGTCAAGATTACACTATGTTGATGAATATCAAAAACTAACCTTAAGAGCGCCTCCATATTGGGGGCGAACTTTCATATGGACATATAACAGAAGCTTCTGTAGGTCTTGAAGTTTAAGTGGCATCACATATGGAGAGGTTGCAGGGTTCAAGGTAATTTCTCCACATGAGTGAAATATATCTGTCCATATACACAAAGAAATGCTCTGTGTTGGGTCACTAGAATGTAAGCATGCATCTTCTCCAGGTTTGATGCGACTCTTATTTCCTGTTGCCTTCACCTCATAATGTAAATCATGAGGCAAAAGATTTACCAAGGTGAGTGGACTAACAAGTACAATTGTGTGCCCCGGCTAAACCTACAAGAATAAAGAAAGCCAATATCAATATCAAACATTACAGGACAAAGCAAATGGACAGGTTAGACTATGCGTTCAGGAATAGTGTAAGAAGTTGTTAATAAACATCATGATAGTAGTTTTAGTGTAAGTTCTGCTGGGCCCATCCTGTTGAGCACTGAAAGACAATATATCATAATCAGATACAATGATGCAACTGCAGAGATTTAATGTAATTCACTAACTTAAAACCCAAAAGTTTCTAGATTATTTATGGGACTGGTGTAACAAAAGAGCAAAAGATTCAGAAACAAAACAAGAAGTTCAGCAAATGATATTATCTATGATCATAACATTCAGGGTAGGTTCTCTATGGACTCTATCCTGCTTTACATCTACAACTGGTATACTATGTGTGAAAAAATAAGCAAATATTTGAATTAATTCACAAGACATGGAACAGTGTAACTGCATTCATCTAAAATCCAGTTCATCAAAAAGTCTGGCTAAACAATACTGTGGCAAAATTCCCTATTTAGAAGGAAATGTAGCCATCCAATTGTTCAGACAAAGTGGGATGCAACTGCATAAGAACCTGATATGTTTATGTTTACTAGTTTGACCTGCAGCCACCACAAGGTATGAGTAGAATATACTCTGTACCCATCAAGCCACCAGCTGTGTGGTAACATTCTTAAATCCTTTGACCATACTATCTCCTTATAATGGCATCTGGACACTGGATGGGATAGTGCTTCTTCTGGTGAGTAAAAAAAAAAGCATTATGTATTTAATATGCAGGTGAAAAAAAGAGCACCAACTAGAGGAGAGAAAAGCTGTGTAAGAAAAGGAAGGAAGGTGTATGTTTAACTGGCAAGATGATCAAAGAGCTTTGCAGTTTTTCTGGTGGATAGCTGAAAAACTTAAAGCTGCAACATGGCATTAGGAAACTGGATAAAAGTGGTGAAACGTGATCAGCAAGTCCCAGCACCCTAAACTCATGTTCACCTTCACCTACTGCCAAGCCACTGAGTAATTACTAAACACCACAGTATAAATATCCACCACCTTTCAGACCAACTTTGGGGTCTGCTTAGGTTCCCTTGTAAGCTTTTCACCTCCCTTATGACTTTTGCATGATCTGCTAACATATTCAGGTAGTTTTATATACCTTCAGGCAACTCATTAATGTAGATTGAGAAGAGTAATGGTCCCACAACCGAACCCAGTGGTATTCTGCTGGTCACCTCCACCTATTTGGTAAAGGCTCCTCTGACATGTGTCCTTTGTTCCCTCCCACTGAGATAATATTCTGTCCAACGAAGGATTTTTTGCATTATTCCTGCTTGGTGGTTCAGCTTCATAATCAGTCTCCTACGGGGTACAGTGTTAAATGCCTTCTGGCAGTCCAGAAACAGACAGTCCACCCAGCCTTCCCTTTTTTCTAGGAATGAGCCCACTCTCTCATAAAACTTTAAGGGGTTAGTTACACATGACCTCCTTTCCCTAAAACCAAGCTGTCTCTCACTAAAGAAATATCTTCCCCACAGAAAGTCATCCACTTGCTTTCTAATAATCTTTCCCAAAACTTTACACACCACACTTGTTAGTGTGACTGGTCTGTAGTTCAGTGCCTGTTCCCATTCTCCTTTCTTATCTATAAGTATGAAGTTTGCCCTTTTCCATTCTCTTGGCACTATGCCTGTCTCCAGTGACATCTTGAATAGTAATTCAAGAGGTATACTAAGCGTATCTGCACACCTCTTTAGAACACATGATGAAATTTCATCAAGACCATGAGCCTTGTATGGGTTAAGGCCTTTTAATATTCTGTTAATATCTTTTCTAGATATCTCAATGATTTCCAAAACGTCCTCCTCGTTCCATCTCACTGGTGTTGGGGCTTTAGTGTCTTCCACTGTGAAAATCCTTTTGAACTTGCTATTCAGTTCCTCACATATCCTTGCATCATCCTCTGCAATATTTCCCTATGAATCTTTCAGCCTGATTAGCTGCTCCTTAACTGACAATTGGCCCCTGATAAATTTATGGAATAGTTTTGGTTTTTCAGCTTCCTTGTCCACAATATCTTTTCAAAAATTTCTTTGTTCCCCTTTTCTTATCTTACTATATTCATTCCATATTCTCTTATACCTTGCCAATATTAGCTAGCTAGAGTGCCATCTATATCTTCACCACTGCACGTCAAGAAGCTCCTTTCCTTTATGACATCTTTTACTAAACCCTTCCTTTCCTTTTCTTACCATTCTCTCTGTACTTGAGACTTAATGTACCCATGCCCCTACTCTCTCACAGTAAATTTCACAGAACCTCTCAACACAAATTCCTGGTTCCTGGCTACTGAATTCCATTTCCCAATCTACATTACCATAGAAATTATTGGGGTTTGTGTGGTTTCTGCAATTATATCTATTTATTTTCTATCTCATCTCTGCTCTTTTAATGTCCTCTTTAGCACTTCTTCCAACTGGTGCATCACATATAATGTTCTCAATATCCATGCTAGTATGAGAGAAGATAAGGTCTAGAAATGATGGTATATCAGTCTCTCCCCTCCTAAGAAATTTTCCTGTAAACATTCTAAAAACTTGTGTTTCCATGACCCCCTATCACCATGAGAATCCAATTCCCCCAGTCTATCTCTTTACAGCTGAAATCCCCCATTATCAGTATTTTACCATCTCTAAGAAGTGGGTGTTTCATCACTTCATGTGCCATCCTGATTGTTCCTTCATTATAATCATT
The DNA here is from genome assembly GCA_032273725.1 of Panulirus interruptus. Taxonomy (NCBI): domain Eukaryota; kingdom Metazoa; phylum Arthropoda; class Malacostraca; order Decapoda; family Palinuridae; genus Panulirus; species Panulirus interruptus. Next base: position 7,385 of record JAUTYZ010267429.1, read on the forward strand.
GTGTATTTATTCCAGTTCATTGCAATTCTTTGGAGAATTATATACTATTAATATCACAACACTCTTCTTCCCTACAGTTACTATTCCCATTATGTATTGGCTGAATGGGGCATCCTCCACTATTTCTTGAAACTTCAGGTTCTCTTCTAATTAGAGGGCTAATCCTCCCCTTTCCTTTCTAGTTATCATGTACCACTCTGGGCAAAGCAGGTGAGAGCTTATCTCTTTGGTAAACTTAGTTTCCACAACCCCAATAATAGCAGGTGCACTTTCCCTTATATGATCCTTGAATTCCAATTCTTTACCACAAAATATCTACCCATCCACATTTGAATACATTACTTTCAGTCTAACATTACCATCTAATACTCCTGCATTAGCAACAGTTCTAGCGGAGCTGCTCAATTCTTTTGCCACGCGTGGTGTCTCCAGTTTTTTGTCCTCTGACTGTACTCTTTTCTTTTCTCCCTCTCTACCTTAGACCTACAACAAATGATGAATACCCACTGAATTCCACCATGCCTTTAAGGTTTTTAGTGTTTCTAAGTAGTTCCTGGCTAGATGACTCTACGCCAAACATAATCATAACTGGTTGCCCCGTCTTGGTTATAGCCTCTTATTTTTCTCCTTTTCTTTATCATGAAAATCGCTTCTGGCAGTCCCATAGCTTCCAGCACTCTTTTAATATGTATTTCCTCTTTTTTTTCTTTTCTTCCTTATCTGGTGTATGATCTTTTTCCAATCCAACAATAATCAGTGATTTACATCTATCAACCTTTTGTTTAACTAATCTTTCTAATTTTGGTGCCACCCACTTTTCAGCTAGATCCCTCAGTGTGAGTGTCACCCTGTATCTCCAACTTTCTCTATAATCTCTCTTTTGGCTAACAAGCACTGGTCCTGTATCTTTTGTACTTCTCTAAACCCTTCAGTAACGAGCCCATATACTTCCTTGATTGCTTCATCTCTGACAGAGAATATTACTTTTTCAACCTCTTTGCTCAATTTCCTGCATACCTCTGTTTGTGTCTCACTGGATCTATGTTCCTCTCCTTCACTCTTAATGCTCTGTTGGTCTTCTTCCAAATTTGCTCCTAATCTTCCCTGCTCTCTACTTTCATCAGTCTCTGTGTGTGTTTTTGTCCTTTTCTTTACCTAATCTTCTTTTGATATCATTCCAGTAGATTCAGCATGCATTTTTGCCCTTTCCTCTATTTGAAAGTATCCTGGTTTTGCTCCTGCAATTTCTTGTCCAGTATTGTCATTAAATTTTTCCTCTGACTGCACAGCCTTTAGTACATCAGACTGTGCCTTCTTATTACTGGCTTCAACTTCCTTCCTCAGATTTGATATCACCTGGACCTACTCCCTATACTGTGCTTCTGTTCTTCTCTAGTCTCAAGGCTCCCTTCATGGTCCTTGAAATGCTTCTTCAGTTTACTTCACAGTTCCCAAAGTATCCCTAAATGTTTGGTGTCTGATGTTTTCATGTCTAGTCTTTTTTTCAGTATTATCTCTAGTCTTCTCTTTGCCAATATTGCTTTGAATGAGTGGTTGTGGTATATTCCTGTAACTAAACACTATCCATTTCTGGCTCAGACAGAGATAGAGGTCCCTAAATTATCCCCTCAAGTACGGTAAAACCTCTGTTATCTGAAATGCATGGGGAATTAGCTTTTCCGGATGATAAAATCTTCAGTTATTCGAGGGTTTTTAATATATCTAATAATGCAGAAACTGTAATATTTTTTAAAAAATTTCATATTTTCAAATATTTTAAAAAAAGGAAACAATAATATATGTAAGCAAGTAAGCAAACGATGTTGAGGTCCTTCATAAATTCCACCTTAGGTTCGCCCTTAGCCAGACGCTTACACAACTCCATCTTTTTTTCGAGGCTTAAAACATTCCTCCGGCACTTTGTGTGAGATGAAAATGGTTTCTAGGAGCTGTCAGGCAATTGCTGATGAAAACTGAAAGGGGTCATTGACCACAATAGTAATCCAGGGTGCAAAGCACATAAATGTGCAAGACCAGCAAACAATGGGAGACAGTAAACAATAATCATTGCCACAAAACACTTGGTGGTGAGTACACTAATCGTTGAGGTGTGATGCGCGTATGATTTGAAATATTCTTAGGTATCTTTTTAGGTTTTTCAATTTTTTTTTTGGACAATACAGGGTTCTGTATCTGTATCTCTGACGCCACTCACTCAAGGGGGTGGCCAAGGCAAAAGTCTCCATAACTGGTGAACTTTAGTGCTGCATTTTAGCCTTTAGTGCCTTATCCTTAACAGGCCATTGGCAGATGGCAACTCTAGCGCAGTGTTTTCAGAGGCTCCTACCTAATGTTCCTACTCACTACTTCTACCGAATGTATGTACCCTTATGTTCCAATCTATTAGTTTTACCTAATGATCCCACCTACTACTTCTACCTAATGTTCCTGTCTAAAGTTCCTTCCTACTACTTCTATCTATTGCTCCTACCATTTTGCCAAAAGGCAGGGCTGGGATATAGCACTATCTATCTATCTATCTATATCTCTGATGCCCGTTCCCTCTGGGAACTCCAATCAAGGGGTGGCTACGGCAAAAGAGTCTCCACTTATCCCTGCCCTTACATGCCTTCCTAGCATTCACCTTTTCATGCACTCTTCCTCTGTTTCTCTCCCTCCAGTATTCCTCCATCCTATTTGCCCATGTCACAGGTGGTCTTCCACTCACACCAACCCCTTTAATTGTACTATCATACACTCTCCTTGTAA
>JAUTYZ010267651.1:0-10152 GCA_032273725.1 Panulirus interruptus
TCAGCGAGGTAGCGCCAGGAAACAGACGAAAAAAGGCCACATTCGCTCACACTCAGATAGCTTTGATTAGTGCCTCAGTTGCCCATGCCGTCTCAAGCAACATAAAAAAAAAAGAGTTAAAGATTCTTGCTGTATGTATGACATAAAAGTACCTTTATCACTGTTAGGAAGTAAAGTTTGACTGATATAGCTGATTAGGGTTTGCTGAGTTGCTTTAGACAAATGGAGAGGATGAGTGCAGAAAGATGGACTAAGATACATAGAAGAGAAGGGAGAAAGGGGAGGGAGAGACCAAGGAAGAGATGGAAAGATGAAGTGAAAGAGGCTTTGGGGTATTGGGGTGTCATCTGTTCGTGATGCTACCTCACTCAGGCAGGAGAAGCAAATGAGTGAGAAATTAAATCACTCTTATAAAGGAGGTTTGTTTCCATATGGAACTTGTTGTAAAACTATGCTCTTGACATTTTTTTATTTATTATAATTTTAACTGATAGTTAATGAATTATTGACTTACCTGCTGTCAGGGTCTAGAAATATATCAAGAAAATGCATGCAGCATCGATAGAGCTTTAAAGATTGCGTGTGTGTGTGTGCTACAGGATTTGATGGCTATTGGCTGCAGAGTGGCCATCAAACCTGAAATCATAACATGTAGGTTAATCATAAAAACAATTGTGTCAGACATGTAATTAAAAGCTGCATATACTGATGACTAAAAGTTTAGAATTTTAATTTCTCAAAGAATTTAAAATTTACGTAAAACTTCCATTATTGAAGCATGCAAGCCTAAATTCAGTGGGTTTAAGACCTTATTATTGCAATGTAAATTGTATATTTATTGTTCCTTTTTGTACATATTTGTAGAGTAAATAAGAAGATTATCTTCAGACATGCTTTAGTTTTCATATTTACATGTATAGTATTCAGTATAAGATGGAAATTAAGATCAGATTATATATGTAAATATTTATCAAACAAATGAGATGAGTAAACACTATGCCCTGTACTCTGGTAAAATCAGAAGAGGTAATTAACAGTTCTTACAGTCAGATTGCTTGGTGACAACTACATCCCCAAAATCTATTTGTTTGTTATAAGAGGATTTAGTTCTTAATAAACTTGTTTTGTTTAATCTTTGTCCATAATTTTTGCGGTGTGATGTCATTGTGTTTAAACTACAGTATATATTTTAGTTTTTGAGGTGTGAGGTGACGTGATATAGGATAGTTTTTATAGTTGCATATCCTGTTGGAATACAGTATTACATGGCATAGACTGAATATTAAAGAAAGTTCGAGATGGGACTCCACGAATGTAGAACTGTCTTTCTGTACACACACACACATGGCTTTTCATGGTGTAGTGGTTAAAGTTACTGATCCTGAGTCAGCATGGGCCTTCCTGGGGTTGAACTTGCATGAGTTTGAATCCTGGGTGTGGTAGTTGGCACACAACCAAACCCAGCTTTTCATCTTCCCCTTGGGGATGATTGATAAATGGGTACTTAGTTTAGGATGGGGTGTGTGTATGTGTGTGTAAAGACATGGGAAATATATACAAGGTCAGAAGACAGGACAATACAAGTGTACAATTTTCTCCTCAACATATAGTACACACACACACACAAAAGATGAGACTCTATATTGAAATGGTTAATATTGTGACTTACTAGTCCAACGAGCCTAGGTTTGAGTTCCAGACAGGGCAGCCTGCTCTCAACCTACCCAGCTGTTAATCCTCTTCTGGTTGATGAATGGGGGCCTGTCATGAGGTAGGGTGTATACATGAGGCTAAGACATGGTATATACTCAAGGTTAAGAGACATTACAACATGATAGTAAAACACTCTTCTAGTAACAATTAAATAGTACTCACAATACATATAGACAGGAGTTCAAATGTTGATTGACAGATTTGAAACATAAGAGTGAATACTTGATAAAAACTGTTCTGATACAGTATTAGTGTATAAGCTATTTTTTCATAGTTACTGAGTCTGTATATGTTTAACATATTCTGGAGAAGCATTTCTTTTTCCTTTTATCTTTCAGTTGATCACAAATGTTCTACAGATTAGGTTAGGCATGCTAATGTCAGTCATCATCATTATTTAGTTTTGAGGATATCATTGTAAATTCTGAATCTTACAGAAATAGCCCTAAGCAATGTAAAGCAAGTAAAAAATTCCATGTTTATTGATCTAGTCTTGGTAAAATACCAAAATTTTAGTAAATTTTTTTTGACATACAAATGGCTTTGTAAAAGATCTGTTGACATTACAAATTTTGAAGTACTTTAAATGTTTAACATTTTGTGGAAGCAAAGGCCTACATGAATCATAGTCTGTGTGAGCACTTTATGTAATCTTTAAATTTGTGGATGTATATGAAAGTGATTAATTGGTGATCCTGTATTGTATAGACTCCAGATAAAATTGTATGATGTTTATTTTTTTAGAGTATACGTACCGTAGAAACATGATGGTTATGTATGTGCTTGATGTCAGTAACTTAAATGTTTCCAATAGAAAATTCTGAAATTTGCGTAAGATCATTAAGACCATGCAGTATTGTACCCGCTATCGCTATGAACTTCCCTAAAATGGAAAGTTTATCCTACACATATTTGTTTTGGGGGTTACTTTGAAAGCACATCCAGCTGTGATTGATAATGTGAAACAAATGCTGTTAGATTTTAAAGTATTTATAGAATAATAGAATTGCAGAAGTTTGGTATTTTGGCAGTGATTTTCCATGAATGAAAATGTAAACTAATTTAGTTAATTAAACCAAGTTTTGTACAAAAAATGTACTTACTATTGTCATGTTAATTCTTATTGAACAATACTATCAGTATCTTTGTAGGATATACATTAATCTATTACCTTAGCAAAATTTTTATTGAATTGTTATCTCTAACTTACATATATATCATCATTTTAAATACAGTTTTGCTGATGTATTTTTCTCTCCTGTCATAGTAGGCTAGATTTTCAGATTGTAAATAGTTTTGCAGATTTGTTTAAACAAAATGAATCTTATGGGTCTCCATGTTGCCTATAGTTTTATTGAATTTCATATTAATATCTCGCTTCCAGTAAGGATATTCTCAGCCCTGTTAGATTTAACATAGTTGTTTTATTTCCAAATTCATTGTATAGGTTTAAGACTGATACTTAGAAAAAGTACCCAGTATGGTGATCTCATTTATTCATTCAGTTTAAACTATTATTAGCATATCCTCTCACAGTAAACCAATAGAATATGGATATGAGTTTCTCAGTAGCAACTTGGCAATTTATTTACATTACAAATTGTAAGACATACATGGGTTAGTGAGATAGCATGACTATCTTCTTCATACTCTTACAAATATGCCGGGTGGTCAAGCTCATATCTCAGTTTATATATTTTAAATGTTGTATGTTACCCCACACTGTTTGAAATTATATAGAGTGCCTGTAATTACATTTCTTATTGAATTCTAAAGTGCAGTACATTATCAAACATTTGCTGTGTTTTCTGATTCTTGAGCTGAAAATATGACATAATTCTTGAATGAAATCTTGTCGTGGTACTTATGATAAACAAATAATTGGTGGAGTATATATTTGTCTCTTCTTGAATCGTGAAATTGCTTTCCCACATTCAAATAAGGATTGCACTGAGTCAAGTTGTTTCTACTTGTCACTATATCATATGTTTATCCTTGAGTATACATGGATATTTTTTTATTTCTAACAGTGCAGTAGCTTTAGAAACTTGGTCTTGGTTGGGATATCTACCAAGAGGAGTAAAATGTATCTCCTAGGTCTTGGTTGGGATATCTTCCAAGAGGAGTAAAATCTATCTCCTAGCACAATTAATAGGTGTGAAGTATTGCTTTGCAGTACATATCCTGCCAGTGCATTGTATCAAACTTATTATTTTTTGTGTGTCTTTGATTGCTGCACAATATCAGCTTTATAGATTTCATTAAATGATATACAAGTTTTAAGTTACATATGGGGCATGATTTCTTTCCATTTTTTTTCAGATTAGAAAAAATAGATTAGTATAATAGTTGTCTTTATTTCATATTTAGGCCAGAATTTCAAATTATATGAAAGAAAATTGGCAGTTGGCTATCATTCATTAAAAAAGAGTTTTAACCAGTATCATCAGTCCTGTGTTCACTGAAATACTTGTCTGTGCAGCCATGTGTGTAGGCTGTTTGTCGATGAACATATAAATGGAGATGACACTTGCACTACTAGGAGATCAAAAGGTAACATGAATAGCAACTTAGTTATTATGACAAAGATGAAGGATCTTTCAAGATAGTAAGGACACAAGGCAAGTAGTTGATAAAAAGGGGAAATGGAAGATGAAGAATTAGAGTGGTGAAAGAAGATACAGGAGTAGGAATTAGGAGCTTCTTTAATAATTATTATAAGGTGTCATTATAAGATTATGTGACACCATCAGGTGAAATTTAATTTGTTTTTATTTAAAGACTGAGCTCGTTGTTTGAGTGAACCCCGTAAGAAACAAATTATGTTAGCTAGCTTGAACTTGACACAGAAATATTTTGATTTAAGACACTAATGAACACTGTCATACTCTCAACAAACATAGAAAACAGTGAATACTTTAAAGGTTCGTCCATTATGTACAACATTAGGGAATATGAAGCGGTCATGGGAAACTGCAGAAAGGTGTTGGGCCTGGTTGTAGATAGTGGACTCTCGTTTCATTAGATTATACATGATAGCTGGAGAGTAGATTTGAGTGAATGAGGCTGTTCTTCATTTGTTCCTGGCATTACCTTGCTGTCACGGGAAATGGTGCATAAGTATGAAAGAAAAGAAATGAAAGTTTTCTTATATATGGAGTTGGCTTTGACTTGCCTTATATAGTGGATATTGATGTCCTTGAAGCCCTTCAAAAAGATGGAGGAGGTTCCAGAGGCTCATACCCACTTAAAACACAGATCTTTTGAGTGTTCTAAGTTGCATTGTCTCATGGCATCTAAAAACTACATTTTATGGGGAACTTGTAAGCTTTCTATTTGCTGGCTGAAAAGAAAAACACAGTTGCTAACAAATATTTTGATACTGTGTTGTTTTTTATATGAATGAAGTGTCATTATATTAGAAAATGCAGCATTTCAGAATTAAAGTAGTAAATAGCTAATTTTGAGAGACCATGATCATAAATCAGTTGGGTAACATCTTTACAATAGGATTGATTTCTTTCTGAGCTAGTTGCTCTTAAACTGCATAAAATTCAGCTAAAGTTGTTCACATTCTTATTTTCTCACCATATAAGTGGGTATATAGGATGGTATATTGTTGCAAATAATTTTTTTGTCTATTTACAAATTCTGTATAGCTAGAAAACTTGTAATTTATGTTAATTAACTTCAAGTTTTGATATTTTATATTCAGTTAAGAAATCCACTGTTTTGCAATGTGTTGATATTATCAGCTAACAAAAACCATTTCTTTCAGACACAAGATTACTGATGTATCTTCACGAGTTCATACTGAAGTTGAACACCTAAGGTGAAGACAGCAAGATGAATGATAACCAACTTTCACATTGAGCAGAGTTAGGAATGGCACGAGGAAAGACAAAAATTAAGTTTTGACTTTGCCATCTTCATGATGGAAGGATTACACATTCCATATCCAGGAAAATTTCATAATGTAAATCACACAAGTGCAGTGGTAGGACAACAGGTCCTTGCTCATCCTGGCATACCGTATTATGCAAACCTTCACCTTCAGAAAAATGCAGTGACTCCCAACGAATCTAGTAACACAAACAATGAGAAGCCATATGATTGTGACAGATGTAGCAAAAGTTTTGCACAGAAAAGTCATCTTACAAGTCATATGCTGTGGCACAGTAAGGAGAAAAATTTTGAATGCGTGATATGTAGTAAACGCTTCACTATGGAAAGCCATCTTAATGGACATATGCTTGAGCACAATAGAGAGAAGAAATTTGAATGTGAGATATGTGGTAAGCGCTTTGCAATGGAAAACTATCTGAATAGCCATATGCTTGTGCATATTACTGAAAAAAAATTTGAATGTAAGATATGTGATAAAAGGTTTTCAATGGAAAATCATCTTAACAGTCATATGTTAGTACACAATCAGGAAAAGAAATACGAGTGTGAGAAATGTCGGAAAAAATACAGTCAGAAAAGCCATTTAAACAGTCACATGCTTAAACACAGTACTGATAAGAAGTTTGAATGTACATTATGTGGCAAAAAGTTTAATATGGAAAACCATCTAAATAGCCATATGCTTGTACATAGTGAAGAAAAAAGGTTTGAATGTATGTTGTGTGGCAAACGATTCCATATGGAAAATCATCTTAATAGTCACATGCTGGTCCACAGTGAAGAGAAAAAATTTGAATGTACTCTTTGTGACAAACGATTCAATATGGAAAGTCACCTGAACAGTCATATGCTTGTACACAACAGTGAAAAGAAGTTTGAATGTTTGCTGTGTGGGAAGCGATTCAGCATGGAAAGTCATCTCAACAGCCATATGCTTGTGCATAATGAAAAACGATTTGAATGCAACATATGCAGCAAACGGTTCTACATGGAAATCCATCTTAACAGCCACATGGTAATGCACAGTAGTGAGAAAAACTTTGGATGTCAGATATGTGGCAAACAGTTTTTGATGGAAAGCCATCTTAATAGCCATATGTTAGTTCACAGTGAGGAGAGGAAGTATGTATGTTTGTTATGTGGCAAAAGATTTAATATGGAAAGTCATCTTAACAGTCATATGCTTGTGCACAATGAAAAAAAGTTTGAGTGTGTTTTATGTGGAAAACGTTTTAATATGATAAGTCATTTGAATAGCCATATGCTTGTGCACAGTGAGAAAAAATTTGAATGTGATATATGTGGCAAGCGATTTAAGCAGAATAGTCATCTGAACAGTCATAGGTTTGTACACAGTGAAGTAAAGAACTATGAATGTGATGTGTGCAGGAAGCGTTTTGCCCAGGAAAGTCACCTTAGCAGCCATAGGTTTGTGCATAGTGAAGAAAAAAGATTTGAATGTGAAATATGTGGGAAAAAATTTATGCAAGAAATTCATCTCAACAGCCATAGGTTTATGCACAATGAAGAAATAAAACTTGAATGTCAGGAGTGGGGTAAGCGATTCACACAGAAAAGTCATGTGAATGGTCAGATGTTTGTGCACGTTGATGAAAAAAGGTTTGAGTGTGAAGACTGTGGAAAGAGATTTGCCCAGAAAAGCCACCTGAACAGTCATAAGTTCGTCCACACTGAAGAGAAACGGTTTGCATGTGATGTATGTGGGAAACGCTTCTCCCACGAAAGTTACCTAAGTAGTCATAGGTATGTTCACAGTGAAGAAAAAAAAATTGAATGTGAAGTGTGCAAGAAACGCTTCACTCATGAAAGCCATCTTAACAGTCACAGATTTGTGCACAATGAGAGAAAAAGTATTGAGGATATAGATTTTACAAAACAGTTACCAGCACCACCACAGAATGAGCAGCTAATCAATCATGTACAAGTTCAAACTGATAAAAAACCATTTGAATATGAAGATCCTCAAAATGGGAAACTGTTGATACAGCAAACCTACCAACCATCTTATGCTTATGCTCAGTGGGAGCATGTACGAACATTATGGTCTTTGTAGTCAGATCTCTTGAAATTGTGAAATGTACTCAGTTGCTGCATTGAATAGACATAACTGTAATTACCAGATCACAGAGTTTAAAGAAATGGTTCATTGGGATACTAGCATGTTATTATTGATACAAATCATTATATAGAGTAAAAATATGCTTCTTGATACCTCTTTGAGTTTTCTGGGATATGGCTGTGTTGGTAGAAAAGAGCAGCTGTATTGTGATGTGTTTTTGGGTAAAGTTGGATGTGATTTCTCGGAAGAGCAACTGTAGCTTAATTTAACCCGTTGGTATATCTTTTGGACAAGAAGATATCAAAACTTGTTTCCCTTCAGACCCCAAGACTGAAAGATAACTCCATAAACTTGATGGTTGTCATTTGGAAAAATAAAACATTGTAGTATGGAAAATATATCAGTTGATAAGTAATTGAATAAGATACTGTTTTCAAGTGGGATGACAGGTTCTTATGATCACAGTAAGATGATGTTGGTTGGTGTTAGGGCTTCTTGAAATAGTGACCCATAGTGTGGAAAATTTTCATTCTGATATCTCTGCCCATATCTGTAAGTGGAAGTCATCTTCGCTAGCTGAAAAGTTATGACTGTAAACCCCATGCCATGGTGTCTCCTTAGGTAATTGAACTTGAAATATATATTGTGAAAAGTTATATGTCTGTGATTCTGTAAGTTTATGTATGGTAAGCAGTAATGTGTGCATCTCTAATATGCTATGTGAGAAAATTACATTATGTGAAATGAAGGTACTCAAAACTTGTTAATTGGATGCTATTCAGTATATGCCTTGTCTTATCAAACAAAACCAGTTGAAAGATTTATTCCTAATGGTAGTAGTGTTTTGCTGACTGTACTACTAAACTTTATCCTAAAGTTATATAGTAGGCACCTTATTGCATTCATTACATTTCCAGTCACTGTTTTGGGAGTTCTTCATCAAAATACATTCTTTGTTATAAAAGAAAGTAGTATGAGGGATAACCTAATGAGCATCTGCAGTATATCCCTTTTACATTCATTAACTAGATGCTGTTTCTTTGAATAAAAGCAGTCATAATACACATGAGATGAAGGAGTTCCCTTTGAAAGGGAGTGTTAATTTCAAAACTCCCAGATCATATTTTCAATTACTTTCAAGAAAAATTAGCCTTTCTTTTAAAGAGTCCTCCTTAATCCTTAAATAAATAAGGGAGTATTCATCTCTTTTGCACTTAAGGTTCTGACTATGACAAGGCTTTTGCCACATAAATCTCATCTAGTTTTCACCATTAAAAGTTTTATGTAATCAAGTAGTATATATTTGTGCATATATAAGCAAGGGAGCATTAAGGAGGTTAAAGCAGGTTAAGTGAGGGATGGTATTCCAAGTTGAGAAGTACTTTGCCGCACAAAAAAATAGATACAGTGTTGCCTCTACTGTCCACATATACCTACCCCTGGTCATGTGCAGATATTTGGTTTTGGCAGAAGTTGATGTTCCCCCATCTGAAACCTGTGTTACATAGAATTATTGACCTGCCAAGGTAAGAAAATATATGATATATGCTAATTTTCAAAACAAGGTAACCACCTTTGAGAGTGCTCACACTGCTCTTGCCACTATATTTTTTGATGGAATTCTGAAGCTTTTACCTAAAGTATAGCATCACTTACTGACAGCCTGTTTATATCGTTCATATGTAACACCATCTACAACAGAAGCCCTTAACTGTTGCATTATTTTTGGTTTACTATCTTCTCTAAAGATTGCTCACAGAAATATACTTTCTTAACTTCAGTTTTTATTTCTTGAAGTCATATTCATTATGCTAGCCTAGACCACAACACAAAACTTATGCTGCAGCACTTTTATCTCAATCTAAATGCTTTCCTTTTGCTTTATCTTCCAATAATAATGCAACTTTCTTATACTTCTTAGATAACTGAGAGCTTTCAGTACTTATTGAACCACTGTGTGGACCCATGATGATCCCAACACTCATGGTACAGGGTACCATTACACTGTAAAAAGGAAAATCCTTGACATTTATAATACACAACAGGGTAGGTATATGATGATGATACTGAGGAGGTGATGGGAAGAAACCTGGATTTCTTTGTGAGTGCCTCTGCTGGTGACAACTGGAAGCATAAACTTGGCTCTTATGCTCTCACTCGCAAAACTTCAACTACCTCCCATGCACTACAGAAATCTGTGGATACTTGAGGTTTGCTAGAAGTTGAATAATGTATAGTAGAGGTAGCATTGTAGTTAAAATTGTAAATACATGGATTTTATTGGGATTTCAGTGTGATGCAGTTTTATGACCAATGAAATTATATTAACCTGTTGCAACCTCAATTTTGCTAACATATTAAGTTAGTGTCTGTTTACTTAAATGTGAGGATATAAGGGTTTAATCTTGGGTTATTATGGACTGATAGCTGGTAGTGTACAAACATTATATATA
>JAUTYZ010267983.1:0-10151 GCA_032273725.1 Panulirus interruptus
CCTGCCAATACAACACCTATCTGACGAAGCAGCACCTGCCTAACGGAGAGGCACCTCCCTGCCAATACAACACCTATCTGACGAAGCAGCACCTGCCTGACGGAGAGGCACCTCCCTGCCGATACACAACACCCGTCTGACGACCCAGCACCTGCCTACCAATACGAGTACCTGCCTGACGATGCAATACCCGTCTGACGATGTAGCACCTGCCTGACGATGTAGTGGATGCCTGACGATGCAGTACCTGCCTAAAATGTTCTTATTCCTCGACAGTGAACCACTAAAGCATGAAAAAAATATCTACTTTCCTATTGCTATTTTGAAGACGATTTCGGGGCCTTCAGGGATACAGAATCTCCCAAAACCAAGCGCTTTTCGTAATCATTGACTCCCACATTAAAATTTGTCCAGATAATGATAACCAAGAGCGATGCTCATACGCCCGGCAGCGCACTTCAGCAGTTGGTGTCCCCTGCGCAGTGAAGGCCGTTGTACCGCAGCTCGAACCGCCTCAAGAGAAACCGTTTCTTCAAGCAAGTATTAGGGATATACAAAACCCATTAAATCAATATAAGGATGATGACAAGCATAAACACTTGCAATAATTTGGAAAAATAAAATGTAAGTCTCCTGTGTGTAACATGTAATATAAGAAAGTAATATTTACATGGTGTGTTTAAGACAGACATAAGTATGATAACGTGTGACGTACTACTGTATTATGATAGCATGCAACAAAACCATTGAATATATGTTATTTATACGTTATAATTATAAAAAAATGCTAGAATTACAGACGTCAGAGGATAACCCAAGTCCGATTTAATTAAACATCGAACATGTTCATTCACTGGAAAATCCCAAGGGGCCGAATTTAGTAACAGAAGTCATATCTCTGTGATGGAAAGCGAGAGTTCCAATGATCTTTAATTTCCCAAGCCTGGGCTACGCCCCGGTCACCATGGCAACCGGTGTAAACACGTTGGAGGCAGCGACCCGTTGTAACAGATAGCTTTAACCCGTGACTCGACCATCTTCTATCTGCAACTGACGTGAGAGATAAGGCAAGGAAGAGGACAAGATATATATCTTAGGTATGGCCAATGACTCTTGTGTTCTCTGTCATAAACCAATAAGTCTGCAATGAGCAAAATAAACGCATTATAGAAATAATCTCCTTGAAGTATAGATCTGTCGTCTCCAAGGGGGACTATTTCGTGTCAGAAGTGTGCGAGGAATAAGGATGGTCTCGGACGACTGTGTGGACCAGAATGATCTACTCGAGTGATGACGACGACGATGACGATGACACGAAGCAAGAGAAGCCAATAGGATATAAGGACGCGGGGGAACAGGAGCTACTACCATGCCGTCCATTGCGGAACAGAAGGCCCGAGTCAACAGCCAGATTCAGGATCTGAGGAAGAAGATTCAGTTATCTGGTAAGTCTCGTTCAATTGCCAGCCTGGTAGTAATAGACCGGATTAGAGCGATGTGCTATACGGGGAACGACGCGATGTCAATGGACTGAACCAGGACATAAAAAGAAGCAGATGGGGTTAACTTATTTGGAATATGCATTCACCCCTTAAGCACGGCGGTACAAACCCATCGAACACGACGGTACGACCCTTGAGCACGACGGTACGACCCTTGAGCACGATGGTACGACCCTTGGTATGACAGCCTAACCTTTGGCCCTGGAGGCCAGAAAAACACCCCACAGTTTTAACGACCGTACGAGGCCAATAACCATCATGCTGATGAACACAGTGCTGACGACTGGACCGGGAGACTTAAGATATACACAAGATATTCTTAAAACACACACACACACACACACACACACGAACTTCCGTGGTGTAGTGGTTAGAGATGCTGACCATGATTCAAGCACGGGAGCGCCCGGGTTCGAATCCTGGGCGCGGCAGTCGGCCCACAGCCAAGCCCAGGTGCTCATCGTTAGTCCCCTCCGTGGCTGGTCTATAAATGGGTACCTGGCTTAAGCTGGTGTGTGTGTGTGTGTGTGTGTATAAATACACACACACACACACAGAGGAATAAAGGTTTAAGAGACGGGGCAACACGAGCGTAAAACTCTCTCCCCATGTAGCACACAAAACAGTAATCACATATGGTGATTACATACGGTATATGTTGGACCGACTGATTGTATGCATCTGCATTTCGTCCCCCCCCCCCCCCCTCCCTCCACGCGAGATACCGCGTATCACCGTAAGATAAGGTCAAATGACAAGATTAAAAAGGATAACAGAAGAGAGAGAGATAGAGAGAGAAAAGGTGAAAAAGAGAGAAGTACTTTAAATGCCCTCGCTACATTTAAGAGGATTGTGTGGAGAGGGGAGGGAACAGAAACATTTTCCCCTCTGGAGTGCAAAGGTACGACTTTGAATACAGTGGTACGACCCCTGAGCACGACAGTCCGAGCGATGCGGGTACAAATGCACGACCCTTGAGCTGCAGGATACGAGCTCATTACGACAGTACGACCCTTGAGCACGGCGATACGACCCTTGACGGTATGAGCTTTGGATACGACGTAACGAATGACGTAAAGATCAGTGAATACGGTACGACCTATGAGCATGACCCTTGAGCGAGACAGTACTCCCCTTTATAGTTTTTTTATGACACGCAGGGGATACGTGAGCCGTGTTCTTTCTCCTCTATCCAGATAGATAGATAAAAAGATATCATACAAGGGTCAGAGGTCATGATAGACAGATGGATATAGATAGATAGATAAATATCATACAAGGGTCAGAGGTCATAATAGAAGACAGATATAGATTGGATAGATATCATACAAGGGTCAGAGGTCATGATAGACAGAGATATAGATTGGATAGATATCATACAAGGGTCAGAGGTCATGATAGACAGACAGATATAGATTGGATAGATATCATACAAGGGTCAGAGGTCACTACGAGTAAAGCTGGACTGTTCCAGTGGTCGATCCAGTTAGAGTTAAAGGATCCGGAACGTCCGAATGGATATTCAACCCTGATTAAAATTTGCATAATACAGACGTATTTAATGCCACTGATAATGGACGGAATTTCCGACAGTCATTTGGTTCTGAATTTTAGTCGTTCTTTATCAATAGTTTCTGTTTCAAAAAATGCTCTCAGCCTTAGTCCCAGCCCAAGGGCTTTCCCAACCTTTGTCCCAGCCCAACAGATTTCCCAGCCTTCGTCCCAGCTCAAGGGCTATACCCAGCCTTTGTACCGGCTGTAGAAGGTAACATTTGTAAATCTAAAGGTATATGTCGGCTTACACAATCATCATTACTTATAAAGTGTTTACAACATTAAACCTTTGTGGTAATTAGCGAGGCATTGGACACCAGTGACATAACTGAAGTTTCATAATCTTCATTAACACGCTATAACTTCAACTACCAACATTAAGAATGTAGTTTCACAATCATAATTAAGAAACCAACGACTTCAGACGTTGCTATGAACACTGCAGCAATTGTAACTCTGGCTTTAGGACTGTCTGATCAATCTGAATGACCTTCCATCGTTTTTAAGGATGAATAACTCCTCTTCAAGCACTCTTGTTTGGTGAATTATGAATTAGGTCGGGGAATTCTAAATTAATTAATCAGATATATCTATTGCCAACCAGGACAAGTACGGGCGAAATAGACGCAACTAAGCCTTGCCTTTCCTTCTTTTATCAGCTATTTAATTATTCATTCCTAAAAATTAATCACCCTGGCCCACAGATGCTTTATTATCATCTAAACCTATTTCGAGGATCTACGTAATGGGTACAGAGCTTCGGGAAATGGAAAGTAGTCTATAAATCAGTATTTTCCCCGCCACTGAGGCAGGCCTTCGCAAGCATAGTTAACCGAGTATGGCCACAGCTCTCTGTTATATTGTTAATCTCTTTGTAACACGTAAGGTCCGCGGTAAGCTTACAATGACGGCTGTACCTCTATGCAATATTACCACTTAGCACAGTAGATGGTACGTCCGCATCGTTCTCTCTCAGACACTTGAAGATTGTTAGAAAACGTGAGTCTGTTAAGCTATAACTCAATCAAATATATAAAAATATACATTTTCACGTATGTTTACTTCTCTGTGATACTAGAAGGATGTAGCTTTGATGAAAAGGGAGTGTAAGTTAATATTTTGAGGGTTTTAAGGAGTAGAAGGATGTAGCTTTGATGAAAAGGAAGTGTAGGTTAATTTTTTGATGGTTTTAACGAGTGAGTGTCTCGCTCACAGAGGGAGAGAGCAAAGCCTTCTACGAGGAGAGCGAGGCCGAGAAACAAGCCAACAAGGTCGCCATCACTACCCTGAGAACGGACATTAAACTTCTTCATGTCAAGATTGAGGAGTCCAACCAGGTACAGCACCTTGATGTACCACTCTGCCAGGTACAACGGTACCTAAATACATCATTCAGCCACTTGATGGAACCTTAATGCCTAACAAACTGTGCCACTTTTAACTAGGTACCGTTCCTTTCTGCACCACACAGCCAGGTACTGTACCTAACTACACCATTGAGCAAAGTACTGTACCTAACTGCACTATTCTTAAGCTGGTACGACGGTACCTTACTGCACCACTCACTGTCAAGTGCAGTACCTTGTTACACCACTCACACCCAGGTTCTGTACCTTACTGCACTTCTTACAACCAAGATCTGCACCTTATTGCACCACGCACAACCAGATACTGTACTTAACTGCACCACTCACGACCAGATACTGTACCTTAGTGCACCACTCACAACCAGGTTCTGTACCTTACTGCACCTCTTACAATCAAATTACCAAGATCTGTACCTTATTGCACCAGTCACAAACAGGTTCTGTACCTTACTGCACCAGTCACAACCAGGTACTGTACCACTCACAGCCACGTATGGTACTTTGAAAGAATACGTGAAATTCTCAAGATATTTTTGGAGACCTACCACAACCGGTGGGGAGTGTGGGTATGATTTTGAATGATATATGTAGTTAGCCTAGAAAATAGTAGCTGTCCCTAACATACGCACAGGGAATGTTTGAAAAGCTATTCACAGAAACCAACATCCGTCCAGTTCTACCCAGCCCCACTATAAGTGGCAGTAGCAATCCTATTCCACCGGAACGAGTATGACAGTAAACCGACCCTCTCCAGGGTAGTGAGCGGAGTGTGGAAAAGGTTCTGCAGCAGCGGCGAAGAGCGGCCACTGCCCCCGTCCGCGTCAGGAAGGCAGACACCACCATTAGGGCCTCGGAGTATAAGCTACACGATCTGGTCAAAAGGCTTAATTTCCTCCAGCACACCAGGAAACAGGTCAGTCCAAGGCGAGTGCCCAGTGAGAAGACTTGGGAGAGAGAGAGAGAGAGAGAGAATCTTAGCTTTGGCATGTTGAGGAATTCGAGTTCAAAGTTAGTTTTCTGGTTTATTAATTAAATTTACCGCCCTTTACTACTCTGGCGTGAAAACTAAGGTGTTTGAGTCAGATGTATGGAAATATATAAAATTTCACTTAAAACCGCCTCATATGTATGAATTTAATGCGAGTCTTCAATGCATTGTCTGGTAATGAACCGGTTTGTTGTCGAGGACACTGATGATATCCCCGTTGCGTCCCCCACAGCGGGAGACGAGACAGGAGACGCTGAAGCAGCAACTCGGGGAAGCTGCGTCGGAGAAGGCACTGGAGGAGCAACGTACCATCCAAGAGCTTCAGCAGGTCTTGACGTGACTCCTTAAAACCAGGACACTACCCAAAAACAACACGTACACACACACACACACAACAACCCGTCCTAAGACATGGACCCTTCCTAGGCTGAACAGACCAATGTGACAAACTCGACAGACAACAGCTTCCTCTGCCTTCGTCCAAACCCATGTAGAGGATGAATGCTATTGTAATAAACAGCTTTGTCTATGCTAAGAGGTGCTAGGAATTAAATTATATCCTCAGGATCGTTGTATGCTCTACAGTACCTTCCATATTAGGTTTCCCTATGCTCTTGTGATACAGAATATTCGTTTAATCAGAATTTCTTGTAGCACTAATCTTAGTATCATACTTTGAAAATTACGGAATACTGATGCGTTCTATTACTGGAGCCGTATATCTGTTTTATTCCCTCCATCGGTAAACTTTGGAAGTCAATCCTCTCATGTCTTGCCTGACACCTACCACCTGACCCTTTCCCTACACCATTAAGCTTTGTAACTCTTTGCTCTCTCGTGCCTTCCCTAACGCCTACCACCTGATCCTTTCCCTAAACCGCTAAGCTTTGTAACTTTTTACTTGTCTTTCCTAACATCCACCACCTGACCCTTTCCAAACCGAGATCTCCATTTCCTCACTCTTAAATCATTTTTCCTCTCCTCTCTTTACTTCTCTATCTTCTCAGCTTCTTTTTATTCATGATTTACTTCCTGGCCTCATTAAGAACTATGACCACACAGGACCTAATAGGACTGGAGAACGAGCTGGACCGAGTGGGTGTGAGCGTCACGGAGGCAGAGGGCGTGAAACGTAGGTACGGGTCCATGGTCCTGGCCCTGAAGGGAGAGGCAGCCTCCTACAGAACCACCCTGGACAACTTACAAGCCAGACTTTCTGAAGAGAAGGACACCTTGAAGAACCTAAGGGTATGATCCTCAAAAGGAAGCCATTAGGGAAATATACCCATGTATAGGACCTCAAAATAGGATTCCTTAGGAAAACACCCCTATGTACAGGATCTCAAAATACGATTCATTACGAAAATACATCCATATATATGATCTCCAAACGGGAGCCATTAAGGAAGTACACCCCTGTAAACTACCATTTAATAGGATACCCAAGATAATTAATCATATACTGTTAATTGCGTTGATGGGTCTATGTAATTGACACAGCTTCATGAATGTGTCTCCTTCATCAGGACAGCCGCAGGAACGCAGAGAGGACCAGGGACTCGCTGAGGACGAGTCTACATGATGAAGAGGAGTCAGCCTATGAGACCAAGAGAGACAGAGAGAAGAAGTTATCAGAGTACAGGTCAGGGACGAGTCGTAAGCCACTAGATCATTCAGTCGTACCTCAGGGTCAAGGTATTATCTCTTCAGTACAGGTCAGGGACGAGTCGTAAGTCACTAGGTCATTCACTCGTAACTCAGGGTCAAGGTGGTACCTCTTACGAACAGGTCAGGAAAGAGTCATAAACCCCTGGGTCATTCAGCCATGCCTTAGGATCATGAGGGAGTAAGGATGTCGTGTTTGATGCCTCAGGGTCAGTAGTACGTCAGTCATACTTCAGGGTCAAGGTCGTGCCTCTATGTCAGTGGCATGATATGCCACATCACAGACTGCGGAATGACGATGAGGTACATGAAATAGATTAAAAAAAATCTCCACGACATGCCTTTCCTTCCTTGATAGGAGTTCTAGTGCCAAAAATAATATCAAACCTGTCACAAACTGACAAACCTACATAAACCTTAATATGATAAACTGATAACGAACTAATTGCTTCCTTAGAGAGATTTCACTCCCTGAAAACAGTTCATACCCTGAAAACTGTGTTTGAAATCTGTAAAAGTGTTGCTTTAAACATCCGTCTTCACCCACCGGGGGGCAGTTTAGATACAATCTTCAGTATTACCACCTAAAACATAAGAATAAAAACTACAGTCTTTATCCATCAGAGTTGGCACACGTCATCATGTGAGGTCAAATATTTCAATAAACATCAATACGACCACTCCAATATTTGTTTAGACTTAAATCTACCTCCCTTTGCCACTGTCCCAGCAGCTTTATCGTTTTTATACAACAAATTTTCTGCTTTTGGTTCTCGTCAACTTAATAAATCATTTTTTTTCTTTTAGCATGCTTGCCTTTCCTTTGAGAGGTGGTGTCAAACAGACTGGTGAACCCTCAAGTGGTAAGAAAATAATCCTGGCTTAATGCTCCACCTTGCATTGCTTATTTATATAATACAGGAAACTTTTAACAAAATAATTTGCATACAGGAAGCAAGAATTTTCCGTCATTCTTAATTGCCTTCTACAAGTTGGGGATGCTCTTCACTCTATTCCTTAAGATATTAATAACATTATCATTGACAGAGTACCTCATGCGTGACATAGGCCACTAAGAGGGGTTGGGGACTAAAAATACCCTCCTCCTGAATTATCACCTTGTAAATGCAAGAATCCTCAAGATGGGAATTTCCGTCGGAGGCTGTCATTTGCTCCTGACGGTACCTCTATGTAGTGGGAATAAGAGTGAGTATATACACAGGAGGCGAGCAGAGGAACGTCGAGCTCAAGACCTTGGGGCAGCTGTGGACCGCCGCCTTTCACTGCTTCGTACCCCCACAAGGAGAGACTCGCCCACAGCCGCCCTCACTCAAGACACACACGAGCAGATAGAGGCAGAGCTGGAGAAGTACCAACAGCTCTTCACCAAGCTTAAGGTGAGTCGGGCAAATCACCATCGACAGCATGAACTCGTATGGGGTTGAACTTTTAAGGGTCAGATCAAGAGGTCGGGTTAGAACTTTAAGGGTCAGATCAAAGGTCGGGTTAGAACCTTAAAGGTCAGATCAAAGGTCGGTTATGAACTTTAAGGGTCATATCAAAGGTCAAGGGTTTTGTGTTATAAACTCCACAAAAATTAACAACCCAGAGAACAAACAATCGGCCCAGAGAACAATCATTTATTTAATAGCGTAAGAAGTACAGAGTTATGAAAAACCTTTACAAATAATAATTACGAATAATAATGATACAATCCTTGTGGACAGAATGACAGGAGGCCTTCACATTTTACCTTTGCAAGTACATGTCTATGTTAACATTATCTGCCTCTTAATGGCTGGCTACAGCTAAACGTCATTCAACCACCAGCATCTGTACCACGAGTAAACTACAAAAAAGAAGTTTACTCGTGGTTGGGTGCTTCGTCTTTTGGGAGTTCACATCAACAATAGTGACTGCTAGCTTGGTTCTTGCGAGGTTAATTCAATATATCAATTGGGTTTATGTTTCGTAGTGACACTATAAAAAGAATGTCTTGCATGACAGTATCCTCCAATGAAGTTAATCATGTATCGAAAGCACGATCATGAGGGCAAACTGCATTTGCATTAATTAGTAATGCACAATAATTTATACATCTCATCGGTACGCACGTTAGGATTATGAATATTATAGTTCAGTTAATTCCGGGTGTGTTTTAGACACCTGGGAGTGGACAAAGTAGTAAATAGAGCCATGGAAGCGGTGTCATCATAGGGTAGGTGAGAAGCCAATAGGATTTAGGAGCATTGAGGATTATTTGGAGAGAAAGGTCACTATCTGGGAGTGCGAAATTGGACGTGTTTGAAGGTATAGTAGCGCCAAGGAAGTTGTACAGGAGAGAGGCACGGCCTACAGATAATTGTACAGGTGACAACAGGTTGACAAAAATGACGCATCAGAAGTGAAGGGAAAAGGATAAAGGGGAGACCAAATTGGAGATGGATGGATGGAGTGAAATAGATTTCGAGTGCTCGGAGCCTGTACATACTGGATGGTGAAAGGCCAGCACGAGACACGAGTGATTTAGAGCGATGTGGTATACAAGGGACGACGTGCTGTCAATGGACTGAACCAGGGCATACGAGTAGCCGGTGGACACCATAAAAAGGGCTGTGGTTCCTGTGCACTGTACATAAACAGCCAGCTAGAGAATGGATGTGAGCGACTGAGGGCTCTCTTCCCTCTGTTCCTAACATTACCTGGTAATGCGGAAAGCAGCGAACAAGTACGAAAAGAAAAGAAATATGTTTTCCATACCTAAAGCATGGCTATCTACAGGGAATCTTTAAGCTATATTCCATCATCCTGCAGGAGGTGCTTGGAGTCACTAGTGTGGAGGAAGTGGTGGATCGTCTTACTACACAGGGCAGTACAAGAGAACACCTTCGTCAGCTGCGTTAAGTCACCCTTGAGGAAGTGACCAGACTTAAGCAAGAGAAGGAACACATGCACGAGGAGCTGCATCGCGTGAAATATGCTACAACTGAGGATGCAGCCAGGTTTGTAAAACACACACTGCCTATCCCCCCCACCCCCACAAAAAAAAATAAAAAATCCGTACTTAATCAGTAT
>JAUTYZ010268092.1:0-14100 GCA_032273725.1 Panulirus interruptus
GGACTAGGGATATAATTAATAGATAATGACAGACTTCAGTATTATTTCTTTATCAAGCACTCGCCTGACTTCCTCAGCCTGGTGTGGTGAAGGGCACATCGTTAACGTCGCCCTCCTCTGCTCACAAGAACAGTAAGAACCTTGAGATCCTCAGACGGGAGGAGCAAATTTTGGAACTAGAGCGACAGAAATTGATGATAGAAAAGAAGAAAATACTTTTGCAACAGGTATGCTTTACACATTTGAGTTGCATGCAAAAGTAATTTCTTTAGAATGTATAGGGAACAAAACATTTTCATCGTGTTTTTTCTCATTTTTCTGCAAGGTTAGCACCAGTCTCATGGTTTATGTTTGTAAAGTACAAAGGACAGTGTTGTGAATTGTTTATTTAGCTGTTATCCCAGGTATTTGATAAAAAGAATAAAAGACTCAGGGTCACATGTATGCATACGTAAGTGGATTCAAGAACTAATGCATATACATATGAGTATGATTGTTTGCATTTGCATACAAATGCTATTTTACCAGATGTACACCATTCCCATTTGCATGGGATAAAACAGATGCACACAACCTCACAAAGTGAAATAAGGATAACATTAAACACTGAAAGTAAATGAGTATTAACAATTGTGGCTGAGTGCTTAAAAACTGACAGAACTATTAAATGAAACTCAATCAGGACGACTACATTTCTTGTGCTTCATGCATATTCTATCTGTATAGGAAATTGAATCATCATGTAGCTGCACATCTCTTTCGCTCTTTCTGTTTCATCCAGCCTTTCTTAATCTAGGGGGGAGGAAGAGAGAGAGTGAAAAAACCTACAGTTTTGTCAGTGAATGTGCTTGTCTTCTTTGGTGTGCTTCTCCCCTGCATCTCCATTTTATTTGCTTATTTTGAATATGTGATTGTATCATGACTTGTACTTAACTCATGTCTTTCTCTTTTTTTTTTTACCTTTTTTTAATAAGTAAATTTTGCTGCCCTATATTTAGCTGTAGTAAATAAAGACAACTTTACTATGCTTCAGAAAAGTTGGAAGAAATACTTCTTCATGTAGAATTCTTTTAGCTACTGTACTTTTACATTATTGATTTCTTTTACTTTGTGTATGAGACTTGAATGTGTATTATAACATGGCTCTGGATCCACAAAGAGTTTCAATTTGTATTATGTAATACAAATTGACTAAATAAAGTATATTTATTATTATTATTATTAGATTGTTTGCTTTTCTCTAAAGCTCTCTGGGAACCTGCATCACTGTTATGTGTATCATACATCATTTTTTTTTAAATTATTATTATTACCAATCTTACTTACAATTGATCCCAATATCTCAGTCATTAGAAATGCCACTCTCAGACATGAAAACTTTTTGCATTGATATGTTCTTGACATACCTTTGTTGATTCCAAGTACAGAGTTTACCATATGAGTTAGAATATGTGCTTGGTAAAATCAGTATTGTAATGCAAGTGTGATAATGTCTTATATCACTGTCGTTAGGTTGTATTCCACATTATCTAGTCTTGTGTGTAACAACATTAACCTTTAACCCTTTCACTATGGTTGGGGCATTTATGGCCCAAGAACTTATTTCCTTTTTGTTCATTGCAGCTGGAACTTATGTGCCTCAGCCTATTTTTTCCTGTTCACTGCATCAGGGGTACAAATATACTTATAGTGCCACTATAATTTTTTCCATTGGTCAGTATATGTGGAGATGTCAAGGAAGCACATCATTGTTCTCCTCCCTCATGTTATGTAATGATTTTTGAAGGTTTGTCATGTGTAAAGATAATAGATATAACCTTATTTGTTTGTGACAGAAACTCTTACAAAAATTCCACACAACTCAGTACATCCCATGTACCCATAACTATTACTGGAGTGCCTCATATGCCTGGCAATGGAGCAGCATAGTTTTAAGAGCAGATGGCACACACATTGTCTCCATTTTGTATTGTATATATTTTTATTTAGAAAATTGTTCTTGATTTTTTATATATATATATATCTTACTTGTTTAACTTTTCTCATTTTTGTGAGGTAGTACCAGGAATACATAAAGAAAAGGCCTCATTCACTCGTATCCATTCTCAAGCTGTTGCACGTTATGCACTGAAACCATAGACCCTTATACACAACCATGCCCCACAGACCTTTCTGTGGTTTCTCCATCCGCTTCATATGCCTTAGCTCAGCCCAACATCAGCAAGTCGACCCCCACACACTGCAATGCCCCAATCTAACATTTATCTAACCTATAATAATTACAAAACTTGTTATTTTCATACTTATTACAAAACTTGGTAAAGAAACATTAGTTGAGAAGTGAAGGCTTGAGTTAGCTGAGCTAATCAAATTGTACTTTGCAAATAGCAAAGATGTTAGAAAATAATTTATATTGTGCAAATTTCAACCTCCTATGAGTGTGGTTGCTAAAAGATGGGTTGGTAAAACTACACTAACTGAGAGGACTGAAAATTCTTTTAAACTATATTATATCTAAAATCAAAAACTCTAAATAATCTGGTTGACTGAAATGTGCATAGATTGTGTTTTCATTGAATTTTCCTTTTGTTACTCATGTTTCATTATACATGCTTCACATTGTCCATACCACGAGATTCAACTGATTGTATTGCAGCCTCAAAGCTGCATGAACACCTTAAAATGAGGTTCTGGGTTTAAATATAATAATATAATGAAGAGAAAATATAAGGTACTTGGACAAGTGAACATGAAATTAATAAAATTTCATTGTTGTTACTACAAAATAACTTTTCTATGAATCCTTCCACTTACATTCAAGTTACAGCAAACTCCAACAGTTTTGTGGATTATTTTCTTAAATGCTGCAAAATTAATATTTTGAGAAACTATTGAAAATAAAGGGCTACATTCCAAAATAATTTCATCTCTTTAACTTAAAATTAAAATAAAACAGTATCATATACTACAGTCTACTTAAGTATATTAATTCTGCATTAAATAAAGCCAACCTAATTAAGAAAAAACATAATGCAACCATTGTTTCCTAAGTGATGTGACAGCACAGTAAAGTAATCTTAATGCTAGCACCTTTGGGGCCAGGAGCACTCCAAAGGGCTTGAAGGAATTAGTCAAGTTCCTCCTCCTAATTGGATGACATCATGATACCCTGTATTCCTCTGAATCTTTATTTTAGCTTTACTATTAGCGAACTGGGTTCAAAAGAAAAGTTTTAATCGCATCTAAAAGAAAGGCCATGATAGTTTTACACACACATGGAACTAAATTCACTAAAATTAACAGGTTTACTGTAGCTCTTTCGCATGACCATATCGTTTCAAATCATGCAACATCACTCATGACCGGTGTGGACATAGTTTGTTGGTTTTAAGAAGATCTTTGTCATCATCATTCAGTAACATACACCATGACTAAGAAACAGAGTCAAGAAAGACTTTTTTTTATGGACATTTGCTGTATCTAAATTGCATCCCTTCTCCAACTATTGACTAGAGACATCAGGTTCAAGCTAAGAAACATTCAACTCTTCACAGTAAGTATACCCATAAACATAGATACCACAACATTCAAAGGCATTTGACAATGCAAATCTTTCTTACACAGCACAATGCTGTTTAATCAAGTGAAAAATTGAAAAACCTAGTCTTAACACTTACTGCCTTTATATTTGCAAGATATCAAATGTTTATCAGGAGTGCCCACCCAGCATACTTTCAGGTTCATATATTGACAGGACTTACAAAGACTTAATCTTCTGTTATTAACTTCAAGATGTCTGCTTGGTATGCCTGACTTCCTCATCTACTCACTCTTCTTGCTGGCTAATCTCTTCTGGTGCTCTTTCTCAACAACTCTGGCGAAGCTCCACAGGTAAAATGAAGAGACGAAACGGAAAAGGCCAGACAAAAACACCTGAAATGTACTCACTCTTAAGTTCTGGGTAAATGCTTTAAGACAGCAATAGCAAAACTTTAAAAGTTTCCATAGGAATAAAACTGAAAGTTTTGAAGTTAAACCATTTCTCCACTGAAGGTGGAGCCCTATGAGCATTAGATAAAACATCTTGCTCATACGGATATCAAAGCTCCATTTTACCCTGTAAATAGGGTGTATTCAACTGGATTTCAGCCTCTTTAATCACTACAATATCTATGATGCCAGAGACCCAACAACCATACAGCTACCTACTCTGGACCCCCTTCTGAGTGCACATGGAACTTCTACTAATAAATGTGATATGATTTGAGTTACCTCCCCATCAGTAGCCTCGCCAGTGTCACTCTTCAGCCCCAAGCTTAAACGTGTTTCTTAAGTCTTCTGGACATGTACAGAATTTTAGCAGCAGGTATGCAACAAGAAGTAAATTAAACACAATGCTAGTGATGAACAGAAAATAAAGCTTAATATTTCCCCAATTCTTTGGCTGAAGTTTATGACACTGATGGCTGCTTTGTGTGCAAGAGTCTGAAATAATGGAGCAACTTGTGAGAGTTCTGTCATTGTTATACAATCCTAGGATCCCTTTTAAGGGGTTCGCACAGCTCTGAGGTTGCACTCCATGCAGGAATAGAGAAATGATGGACTCTTTGGAGTGAGAAGGTCCTTGATGAGACTGTACTCCTTTTAATCAACTGATGATGATGCAGCTTTACCATAGGTGACTTCTCAGTTGCAGTGTAACCACTTGCAGGCGGAGATTGGTAAAACCTTTTGGCAAAGTCTGATGCAAGTACATCAAACTCACACACAAATTTCAATTGAGTTATACTGCAATGGTCTACTTCACCATATAACTGTTCAAACAAGCCACTGCTTTGCTGATGTGAAATATGAGGATAAAGTACTCATAATCTGAATAGCTTTCCTGCAAAAGCTTACTGCCCTATGAATTCCAGTACAGGGTACAACTATCTGCTCCCCATTCATAATGATCTGCTGAGAATAAAACTGCCTGCAAATTTCTCCTGTGAGCTACATGCACTGACAAAAATGGATTCTATGTGGCAATATGAGATTGGCTTAAATCTATTTGGCAGAACTAGGCACTTGGAGTCCTAACACAAAATGGTTGATTAAAAGGTACATAAAAGGGTAATTCAAGTGAAATATTTTCAATTATAATGGCATTCAAAGGATACTACTAAACTCTGTTAGAATGTGATTCCATCCAATATTTCCAGTATGGTGAAGACATTTCTCATCAAACTACTCCTCTCCCAATTTCTGTGTATAGTCTACTTAGATCCATTGAGGTTAGATATATTGGTTTCTAACATAAATGGTAAGCACACTTTCATATTGAAGGCTCTACAGATTAACCTAACATACTGAAGTACATGCATGGTAACATAAAAAAGTGTGATGCAAGCATCATTGCTAATCTTACCATGGCATTTAATTCAAATGCTATGAAAACTGAAATCCTTTTAACTGCAAAAAGGTAAACTGTTTATGATCTGGCAACCATGTATCTCTTACAATACAGCAAGTGAATGGTAGAGTTATATATATATAATACAGTTAAGTTTAAATACAGGAGCAAAAGCAGAGTCGTTCCCAAAGAAGAAAACAAAAGCTTTAAAGAAATGGTCAAGTGCCAGTGTGAGAAATCTATACTGCTACGTACTATCTGTAATACAGAAATGGCACATGCCTACCTGTGCAAAGAAAGATGCTTCACTGGTGATAGGTCCCATGCCCGCACACAATGTAGTCAACAAGAAACCCTCTGCACCAACAGTGCTGGTGAAGGATCCACTCAGAGAATCATCAACCAACTTTTGGGCCACATCCTCGGGCTAAAATTCTGCGGTGCACTCAAACTGCTTAATGTGCCCTGGTTTGGTACATTAACAACACATCGACCCATATACCGCAGTGATCCATTTCACTCTATCCCATGCATGCCTTTCACCCACCTGAATATTTATGCCCCAATAACCCAAAGCCTCTTTCACTCCATCCTTCCATTTCCTTCTTGGTCTCCCCCTCCCCATCTCTCATTCCACTTCTGACATGTAGATCCACTCGGCCAGTCTTTCTTTGCTCATCCTCTCCATATGCCCACACCATTCCAGTACATCATGCTCACCTCTCTCAATCATACAATGTTTGTCATCACAACTCTCACGTACAATGTCATTCTTTATACAAACAACCCACCTCACATCACATGTCATCCTTAGGCATTTCAATTCCAACACATCCACCCTCAAATGCTCTTTTGCATTCAGGGCCCAAGATTCACATCCAGAAAACAACTTTACACATACCCATCTTTGCCCAGATATACAATGACCTCTCCTTCCACACACTCTTTAATGCACCTAGACCCTTCACCTCCTCTCCCACCCAATAACTCACTTCAGTTCGCAGAGTTCCATCCACTGCCAATTCCATTTCCAGGCATCTACAGTACTCCACTTCTCCAGGTATTCCCCATTCAGACTTACTCTCAAACAATCCTACCGCACCCCTTGCTGCACCTCATTACCTTACTTTTGCTCACATTCACTCCCAACTCTCTTTCACACACTCTCCCAAACTGCAAATGCTTCAACTCCCATGTCACCCTAACCCCAGCATGCTACAGATCTACCCCTTGCTCTAAAACCCTTACATTAACCTTCCTCACCATACTCTTCATAAACAGACTGAATATCCACAGTGGCATCACACATCCTTGACACAGACCCACCTTCACTGAGAACCACTCACCCTCCTCCTTTCCCACTAGTACACATGCCTCACTACAAATAAAAATCCTCAACACACTTTCCATTTAACTAATATATTTGTAGCATCTTCCACAAAACTTCTCTGACAAATCTCTCATAAGGTTTCTCCACATCCATTTATGCATCATACAAATCACTCTTTTTCTCCAAACAGTAAGGTGCGTGGGCAAAAGGGAGCTTGGGGAAGGGTGTATTGGCAAACTTTTGAGAGAATATGAAAATGCTTCGAAAGGAAGTGAATCGTGTGAGGAGTACAAGAAATCAAAAAGGGACATCAGTGAAAGGAGCATATGGGGAAGTTGCAACAGGCAAATACGTGCAGAAGAGATGGAGTAAGTTTTTTGAAGGATAAATGATGTGGGGGGGTTTTGCGACGAGGAGGTATGCAAAGCGAGAGTCATGGCAAGTAGCACGGTGAAAAGAGAAGAGGTGCTGAAAGCCTTGTGTAAGATGAAGTGTGGAAAAGCAGCTAAAGTGGACAGAACTGCAGTTGAATTTCTCTAGAAAGGGGGTGACCACACCTCTTTCTGACAATGACATTTCTCACATGAACAAACTGTTTCATGCAACAAGCTGTCCTCACACATTTCACTTTCACTACAAATATCTTCCTTTCCACTGCATTCAAGGCCCTAAAACCTGCATCCATACAACACTGTAGGGACCATCATAACTTCAAACATACCCATGTCTGCCCAACAGACACAGGCCTTCCACGTCCATAAAATCCTATAAATGCCCGAGACCCTAACTCCCTCTTTCACCATGTGACTCACTTCAGCCCACATGGGCATATCTGCTACTGTGTATAATCACATGTACCTAAAGCACTCCACTTCCTCCAACTCTTCTTCAATTAAACTCACATTCAAACTATTCAGTCTCATCCACCTACTGCACCTCATCACTTTTTTTTTTCATTGTTTTTTGCATTTCTTCTTTTACTTACTCGCAAACTGCCATTAGCCTCTAGAATATGTCTGCAAAGTATGCCAATATACACTTGCCATTGGAGCACAGCAACTGATTTATCTACAATGATCCCTCATTTTCAGCAGACTGCAAACCCACCCCTTGCTCCAAGACTCATCATTTAAAGGATTAAACAGCTATGGTGACACAACCATCTTTGAAATACAGGTAGGTAGGCCTTGCCATTCACTAGAGTTACAACCCTCAAAATCCTCACAAAAAGCAAAATCGTGAACAATAATACAATTACGTAATGGAGATTAGAGAGCTATGGGCAAAGAGTAGCAGAATTATTTAATTTTTCATCTTGGCACTAGGGTGATTTTTTTGGTGATTAAACGTATGCTTTACAGTATTACTGTGCAGTTTTAGTTATACAGCAGCTGTTGTACAATAATGATAAAACATTTACAAAATGAAAAAGAAATTCAGATCAAGCAACCAACACAAGTGATGAGCAACTAACTGCAATCATACCCCGTAGTCCTGAGTGGCAGGATGAATATGACAGGAAATGAATATTGGTATATTTTCACTATAACACTGAAAATGATGGCATAACATGGCAGCCAAGAAATGGTAGAAAACTTTTCAAGGGTTCTGCTGATTTCTGAATATGATTTACCTACTGCTAG
Organism: Panulirus interruptus; assembly: GCA_032273725.1. NCBI lineage: Eukaryota > Metazoa > Arthropoda > Malacostraca > Decapoda > Palinuridae > Panulirus > Panulirus interruptus. The sequence goes on from JAUTYZ010268092.1 coordinate 8,366, forward strand.
GGGTAGTTAGGTTAGTTTTTCTTAGGTTCTGTTGATTTCTTGAAATCTTTTCCCCAGTAAGGGTAGTCAGGGGAGGTTTTCAAAGGTAGTGTCTAATCATCTTAACCCTCAGACTTCATTGGCACAATTCAGAATTTTTCCTTCAAAATAGTTTTGGAACCAATTATTCCAAATCAAAAGGATTTGGAATATGCATTTCCACATTATATAAAACTGATTAGATATTCTTAAGAACTGTACTCCAGTAGGTCAGTCCAATTCATAATGAAGCAATTCATTTATCAAACATCATACACATAATCAGAAGAATATCTTTATGGATAAAAAAAAGTCACCCCCTTGAGGGAGTTCCCAAAGGGAACTGTTTCAGAGATACAGACAGATTGATAGATAAAAAATGCCATTTCTAATCCCATCCCCTGCATTTGTATGGTGACCTTCCCTTTCATCTGGGGTTATGCATTTCAGAATGCCATGTTATTACTTTGCATTAAATTCTTATAAAACAGGGCAAAATGGTTACATTAAAGAGTCCTGCAGCTTCAGAGATAAGCTTTGTCTCGATGGGCTTTGTCTTGTTCTCTTCCTCGAATCCTGGTGTGTCAGTGTCTGGAGGGTAACATACAGTGACGGTGATATTGTATGGCTTTACCTGAAAAAAAAAAATCCTCTATATCACATACATATGTAAAATATTAACCCCTTTCAGAAGTACAAATAATGATGTAGAGATCAATACCAGTGATGGTAAGTATTAATGAACTAACATAAAGTTTCCTTTCGTTTGCACAGACTTGCCACTTTTACTCTTAAGAATCTGGTGGTGCACTACAAGTACAAAATATCTATATGCATAATCAGAGTTAATAAAATGTGATCAATAATTATTAATATTCACAGGAACAAATCTCCTTTGTACTGCAGAAGAGGACTTGAAGGGACACAATCAGGGGAGATACAAATCCTCCCCTCCAGTATTTTTTTTTTACTTCAAGGGCTGTTTATTGTTTGTATGGTTACTCTTTTGTAGTTACGCATTTTCACAGTACGGGAGAGATGTTTCCTCTCGATGCCCCATAACTTGAATTTTCTAAGTTATAAATTTTATTAAACATGCATACTGTATGCATGTGGTGTGCGTGTGATAACTTTTTTGTGATACGGGGAGAGTTATACTTTGATATCCCTCCTAGCTCTCAGGAATACCATGTCTTAACAGTAGTATACAGTACACATATTCACACAGCATCTTACGTCAATTACGAATTCATTGACCTGTATCTGCTGCGTTGGATGTGGGCTGGATGCACTTGTCCGGAGCTAGAATTCAATCATGTCGTATTGGTGGGTCGCAAAGCTAACCGCGGACGCAACTCTTACTAGTCCAATCGTGGCACGGGGCCCTTCTCTTATGGCAGCCCGTTCTCTGGGTGCATGGGTGTAATACTTAGCTGTGATTGATTGTATATTACCTATTTGTGCAGTATGGGGAGGGAGTTCTACACTCGCGGAGCCTCAGCTCTTAAAATAGCATAGCTTTGCTTTATTAAATGTGTAGAACATTGGTGTACTAAAAACATTTTCCGTTCCCCAACAGTGATTATACTTGCTCCTTTTAGTTATCTCACGAAACCCATCTCTGTGACTGGTCCAACAGTTTTTCTCAAGACTATTCCCACTTTTCCTTTGAGTAGTCCTAATTTTTCCATGTTCATGGTTATTTTTCTATTATTTTTAATAATACTTGTGCTTTCCTTCTGGGCCTCTGAGAGGGGGGTTCAGGGGGGGTACATCGTACCCGGGCCATGGGGTCCAAAAGGGGCCCGGGAATTTATGTTTATATATATATCTATTTATATTTTTCATGGAGGGAGTATAGGAGCATAAGGCCTCAAATGCAGAAAATCAACATAGCGCTCCATTCCACCCCTCTCTCATCTTCCATACTCTTTTTGGCCCATTCCACCCCTCTCTCATCTTCCATACTCTTTTTGGCCTTACAGCTCATGGCATAAAACCGTAGTGGATTAAAACAAGATGACTAATGGAGAAGGGAAGGGGGCCCGAAAGAAACTTTGTACCTGCTGATAAAATTCCTCTCAGGGGCCCTGCTTTCCTTCAGCTAAATTTACATTCTACTGCTAATAGTGGCTGGCTTATCGGCACATCATACTTTTCTTGTGAGTGAGTGGTTGTGCAAAAGGATTACAGAGGTCTCAAAGGATCTTTATCAGGCCCCAATAGATAAATGGTTAGAACACTGAATATAACAGTTGAATTATATACATTGTCTTATGTTTTCTTCTTAATGTAATGGACTCATTTACTTGATATGAAATTGAATACAGTATCAGAATTTCATGTATCTTTTTAACAGTTACATTCTTTTCCATATCGTGCATGGTTTTTGTAAACCTGAAAGGTTGAATTTTTCCGTAACATAAAACATCGTGGTCTTGTGTTTGTGTCCGTATCTCTGCCTTCAAGCCATACATTTCACAAGATTAATGTTTTTGTCAAAGCTAAACTGCCAGTGGTACTTGTAGTCTAATATTTTTAGCTCAAGTGCTAACGGTACTTGTGGCCCAGTAATTTTAGCTAAACTGCCAATGGTACTTGTGGCTTAATAATTTTAACTAAACTGTCACTGTTACTTGTGGCCTCATAATTTTAGCTAAACTGCTAATGGTGCTTGTGGCCTAATGATTTTAGCTTAAGTGCTATTAGTTGCTTGTGGCTTAATAATATTAGGTAAACTGCCAATGGTACTTACATCCTAGGATTGATGTAGCAGCGACTGCAACCGGTAGTCTACTGATTTTACCTTTTCCATATACATGTATCACATAGTATTTTTTTTTATGATAGACAGTGGACCTGCTGGTGCCTGTTTGCTCTCAACTTGCTTTTTAATTCATCTATTAGTTCTTTTTTTTATTAAAGTTTTTAGGCTTCTTTTTAACTATCTAATACTATACTCATGTCACTCGCCATACCTTCCTGTCCCAGGATCCCATCTGTAGGGTTCCTACAAGAAGCATTGGACAATATACCATATTGGAGGCTGATTAAGAAGCTGGATCACCAGGCAGGAAAAAGAGGGAAACTTTTTCGATAGATAGAAGATTATCAGAGGAGCCTTCTCCGAATGGGTTTAGGTGACCAGTGGAGTGCCACAGGATTCTGTAGAGGGATCATTAATCATTGTTCTTCTTGATCTGTGTAAATGACTTGCTTGAAGGTATGGGCTCCTACCTGAATTTGTTTGCAGATGATGCATAGGTCATTAAGGAACTGCATCAACTTACAAGGGAACCGAAACAAATTCCAAAGTTGGTCTGATTAATGGTTGATTAAAATCAACCTGAACAAACGTGAAGTATTGAGGATGGCATAAAGTGAAAGAAGGCTTCAATATGATTTTTTATCTAGCTGGAAATAAGCTTCAGGAGTTTGTGTGTGAGAAGGACTTGGGAATCAACTTTGTCCCTAACCTGTTGCCAGAGTCCCACCTAAGGAAAATAGTTGAGACAAACGATCTTCATGCAAATATTAAAATAGCTTTCAAGTAAACAGATAAGGAAATATTTAGCAAGTGCCCATGTCCTACCTAAGGCCAAAAGTAGAATATGCTTCTCAGATTTGGTCAGCACACCTAAAGAAGCACAAAGAGCTAACAGAAAATGTCCTGAGGGCAGCAAATGCCATACCAGAATTAAGAAAGCTGAGTTACAGGGAAAGGCTTGGGGTTTTAAATTTGCCCACCTTGGAAGAGAGAAGAGTGAGGGATGACCTTATTTCAGCCTTTTAATTTTTAAAACAAACCAATGATGTAAACAGTGAATAGTTCATCGAGAGATGTAGGGATAGAGAAACTAGAGAAAATAACATGAAATTAAGCGATAAACTTGTTAAAAAAATATGTATAAAAGTATTTTTATAGTATAAGAGGGATGGATGAAAGGAATAGTATGACTAAGAACATAGGCAATGCAGACAGTATACAAAAAATTAATGAAGTTGTATGATAGTTGAGAATTTTCTAGAGAGAGGCCCCATGATTGTAAAACTCCCTCCCTGATAAGTGTAAGTAGGTTATTGATTCATTTCACACACACAATGAAAAATCTTGTTTATGTACTCTCTCTCTCTCTCTCTCTCTCTCTCTCTCTCTGTCTCAGTTTTTCTCTAGATTTTATAAATATTTCCATTTTAATGACATTATGCCACATTTCAGCTTGATTTGGGTGGAGGCGTGACAATACATGCAAGTGATTACTTCAAGTTCAGGCGCACCAACGCTAACCGCTATGTTAATGATCTTCTGCGTTACTTTTTCTCCATGGAAGTTCTAGCATCATCATCTCTTACAGGAGGTGAATGCTTCGCTAATAAGGACAAAGGACCCTCAAACAAAAATCAACTTGACCCTTGTATCATTAGGGTTATCACACGTAGGTCTCTTGTTTTGTGGCGTCCATTGTAATATGTTAGTGTTGGGTACCGCAGCACAATTTGTAACTTTCACACGTAGGTCTCTTGTTTTGTGGTGTCAATTGTAATATGTTAGTGCAGGGTGCTTCATCAGAATTTGTAATATTCACATGTAGTATGAATAAGCTTTGAGCATTGATGACAGTTTGAAAAGATGTTCTTGCCTTAAAGGAGATTTATGTAGGCCCTGCATATCAATCCCAGCTTTCTGTTGTGTACAATACTCATCTTTTAATATGTAACGTTTAAAAGTTTTAGTATTCTCGTTAATGCAACAATTACTGTGATGTACCCTCTTCTGTGTTCCCCAGTCAATGTGATGTACCCTCTACTGCATTCCCTAGTTGAAATTTCTTTTATGAGAATTTTGTAAGCAGAATATATGAGACAGATTGGTTTAAATGTGAATTTAAATGAGGACGACCTGGAGTGGACATGGCAGCAGATGGAAGTGTAGGGGGTGAAGTTAAGACACAGGTGAAGAGAGAGGGCTAAAGTGTTTGTTGCATTAAGGAATGTAAGGAAGGTAAAGTTAGTATCTGTACGGGCAAAATTGGTTATGTTTGAAGTTACAGTTGTCCCAGCAGTGTTGTATGGATTTGACTCTTGAGCTCTGAATGCAGAAGAAAGGAAGAGGTTGTTGGATGTGTTGGAAATTAAATACTCGAGGACAGTATGTGTTGTGAGGCAGGTTAATTGTGAAAGAAATGACATTTTCTTGAGATAAGTGTGTATTAAGCATTTCTGTTTGAGAGGGCTGACCAGGGTGTGCTGAAATGGTTCTGACATATGGAGAGTATGAGTGAAGAGAGACAAAGAGAGGATCATTCTATCAGAAGCAGTTGGAATAATTGGGAGGGGAGACGGAGAAGGAGTGAGTGAGGGAGGCTTTGGGGTATTGGGACATGAACATCCAGGAGAGCAAGAAGTATGCATTTGACAGAATGAATTAAAGCAATATGGTATGTTGGGGGTTGATGTGCTATCATTGGGCTGAACCAGGGATATGAAATGGTCAAGATAAACCATAGACTACTCTGTAGGGCTTGGCTGTGGATGGTAGGCTTTGGTACATTATGTATGACAGTTAGAAGTTGGAAGTGTGTAAACGAGTCCATTGTTCATTTGTTCCTGATCCTACCTTGCTAAAGGGGGAAACGCAGTTACATACCAGGGCAGGAACAGTCAGGAGGATGAGAAACCTGACTGGGATAGAATGAATTTATATGATGTGGGGGGGG